>VUJU01004736.1:0-17072 GCA_009835225.1 Aphis craccivora
TACAGGAAATCACCCCCAAAGTTTGAAATTGAAGCATTATTCCAACACGTTCTCGTGTACACAGACACAAAAAAAAATAAGAAAACATAGCATTGTAAAATCAATAAATTTATCGCTCCGCTCAGAATCTAAAATACCCAATGATATAAATTCTAATAAAGTTATTGAACAATTTATTATAAACTGGAAGTAAATTTCTTCACAGGGAGCTTAACTATTAAGAGTGTCAGACGTTTTAAAAGGCCACTCTATAAAATAATCATATTAATTAATTTGTGGCCCTGTGCGGGTGTGGTCAACACGGGGATTGAGTGTACGCATATAGAAAAGTGACACGATCGACATTTACAGTGCGTATATCATATAATTATATATATAAATATATTCAATCTTATTTATAATGACGATTATTATTACGTTGAAATAAAATAAGGTAAAAGAATAAGACGTATAAACGTAAAATGTATGGCACTTGCACCATTAGTAACTCGTTATTATCAAACAGAAAAAATCCAAGAGGGCTTATATAGAATAAATGCGCTTATTTGTATACATATAATATATATACACATAATATACTTTACCTACACTTAAATACTTTCATAATGATATTGTGTATTATGAAGTGTTTGTAAGGAATTTAGTTCACAAACATTTACTAAAGTCTAAAATTAAATTTAATATTTTCACTCTTTTCGTGCGTTATTCTTTATTGATTCAAAAGCCACAAATATTTGAATATTATTGAAATGAAAGCTGTGCTGCTGTATAGCATTCCACACACGTTGTATAGGTACAAAACGTACTTATAAGTACGCGTCAGTTGTTGTTATGTAAATTTAATATTGTTATATATTAATATTATAAAGGCAATATAAGCTGTGAATAAAATAACTAACAAATATGTTTTTTTTATTAATGGTTTTTTATAAAACCTGACAATCTGATGTTATGTTTAATAGTCTGTTATACTTCATATCATTACTATCTAAATCAATTGTAAACCTATTATAATGGACTACAGCCCTTAGTTTCATTTTCATAAATATAAAAGTACCTGTTTGAATTTCGATTTATATACATTTCAATTGTTAATAAATTTATCTGCTTAACCATTTACAATAGGTTATTACCTTTTATTAAGGGTGGTTCTAATATTTAAAAAGGAAAATTTTGTATCGTAACAAAATAATCAATTCACTTAAGTAACATAAAATATTTTATGTACTTGAAAATATAAAATTAAAAATTAAAACTGGCCTAGAATATGGCTGGCGAATCGTCTTATAATTATTACAGTTGAGCGGAATCATTCCCTAAGTATATTGTTTTTGTCGTATGTACACATTTTAGCTGGTATTAGCAAACTCTTTCAAAGATTTCGCGTTACGATTTTCACTTTAGGATATCTCTTCTAAACCAAGCCTTTTTGAGGGGTAAGTTTTAAATTCTCCAATCAAATTCAACGTTTCCCTTGCAGACTACCATCAAAAGATTTTGGATGAATAGTAGATTTTGTACTTTATAAGTTTAATATAATAACACAACGAATAAAATATACAATTCAAAACGATCAGATTCATCGTGCTGTACCTGGAAATTAGTAATATTACTTTGCACCATTATAACACGTTTGTAATAATTCATCTATTATCTATAGTAATTCATAACTTACCTATATAGTAGTTATTTCAATATGTATGAGACACATCTAAAAATACGCCAAATTCAATTTTGGTTAAACAAGTGCGCTCAAAAGGCGCCGCTTCTTGACGCCCACACAATATCAATAAATTATTTTATTTATTTCTTATTTACTAGTATAATTTCCTTCCCTATATTATTTTTAATATTTGTTAAAATATTTATCAAACTTAATAGTTTTAAAAATTACTATCATATAATTTTTATAATAAAATTAACATAGTTTTTAACCAGAAATTAAATTAATAATTGTCTATCAATTATTTCTGGTACCTACAAATTAATTAATAAAACAAGTGTTTATTTTATATACGAGAATATAAAACAATTTTTAAATATAATTGTACGTCTGTACTCTGTACCATTAATGCACAGAAAACCAACTCAATCTACTGCCTTATAAAGGAACAAAAATATTTAATGTAATACCATTAGACACCAAAACAACTCAATCCTTTAATAGTTAAAAAAATAATAACAACTAATTAGCTGTAGAATAAATAAAATATAAAACAGGTACCTAATTAATATATTATAATTAATCTAGTTACTTACATAATGTATTATATTTATCTAAAAATTATTAACATTGTATTACACTATAAGTCTCCTTATATTAATTATTATTACTTAGGTACATTGTATATTAGTTAGTTTCATCGAATAAGTCTAAAAATTGTAAATCAATTAAAATATAAATTGTATTAACATGAATGCTTACATTAATTTTAACATTATAAATTATAAGCTCATGGGCCCCCACAAAAACATGTTCAATAGAGCCCTTATCTTTTTTAAAAAAATAAACAATAATAATATTACATATATAATATGGTATTTTCAAATGAACAAGTTATTGACTTAACATTTATTTTATATAATATACACAATTATGATAAATAAAGTAATCTAAATATTGAGTGATAATAGTTATTTAAATGTTTACAATACTATAACGATTATTTTTGTTATTATTATTGAATAATCTAAAGGTTTATATTTGCTAACTATAAATAAATTGTATTTGAATATCTATAGAAACTGTTCATATTAAATATAAATAAATCCATCAATACATTATAACATTTATATACATATGTATATAATAGATTTTCTTGAATAAATAAATAATAATGAAATTCAAGAAAGAAGAAGAAAAAAGAAAAGTACGGTCAATAAAAGGCCAAATCGATCGACTAAATAAAGCTATGAAGTCTTTATCTAGTGAAAATCAGAGTATAAAGACGACTTTTGAAAATTCAGCAATTGGCCAAGAGATTAAGATATTACGTAAAACCATAGAAGATCAATACTCAATTATCGGAACTTTTAGTGTTGCTGATAATTTACAAAAATTGAAGGAGATTTTAGATCAAAACGTGAATAATAAAATACTCAATATAAAAACAAACGAAATAAATATGTTGATCGTTGAATTAAAGGAACTTGATATGGCGCTGATAAAAACACAGCAAGAACAGGAAAAGATCTCTGAACAATTTTCCCTATTAGTAAAGGAACGACGTGTGTTGGCGCATTTGATAGAATCTACCAAAAAATTAGTAGAAACTAATCAAGAGAAAAATAAACAATGTGCATTAACAATAAAATCATAATTTTTATTTGTAATTTGTTTTATACTTATATTCGACTTCTTATAGGTTTTTAGTAAATTACAACTTAAAATTTATTGTGTAACTAAGCGTTCACTTTTAAAATTGGATATTATACTATTTTCATTTAAAATTGTATTTTTAATACACTTGCATATAAGTGTCAATACAGCGATACATATTTTTATACTTATCAAAATGTTTGAAATTCGAATACAAGGATCCTCTGAATTGTCTGTACATCGATTTATAATTTTTTTTTTATACAAGCTTTTAAACTTAAAATATTAACGAAATTCGTCAAATTTGAAAATTATGTTTTACATGAAATTGCTTAAAGTTTACAACAAAGTCCCTTAACTTTTAAAACAATACAAATAATGAACAAACGTAATAACTATAACAAGCATCAAACATTATTTTATACATTTACATAAATATTCTACCAATGTTGTAGCACTAAACACATATAGTAATAATTCTCGACAATTAATATTTTATCCACACTTTTTGTTTCTGATGTATCCCGTATTCATTTTCTGAAATTATAATATATGAAGTCAAAGACGAGTGTAAGAGACTAAGAAGATCGTCTATGCAAAATGCCGTAATCGTAAAAGTTGATTGTAAACGTTTGTAATAATAATTTAAGACATGTATGTTGGTAGGTTTTTAAATAATTAAATAAAGTTAACAACAGTGAACCAAAGAAAATATCTTCCGTTTTAAAATACAAATCGGTCACCTCATCGTATACTTCAGAAATTAATTGCAACTTTAAACAGAGAAGTCACCACAAGAATTGGAGAGGTAATATACTAATTAATAATATAATTGAACAATTGATTTAGAAACATATTATAACCGTCCCCGGTAATGTCACGTCTTCATAATCGTTACATAGTATTTTTAAAAAAAAACAAATCTCTGTGATATTTATGTAGATGGAGCACCTCAGATAACTATTTATATTATCAAATTAATGGTGTACATCTAAGATATTTTTTACATACGTTTCATTTACCTATTATACGAATTAATATATTATAAATATGATCATGGGGCGTGTTAGATAGGCAATTCAGGTACACTACTGTTTAGCTTACGGTTGTAAGCATACAATTTAATATTTAATTACATTTCACTTAATAAATAAAAAATTCTGGTAATTTTTTTCAACAATATCCTTAAATTTTCCAAAAACTAGATATTGCACGCTACACAATTAACTTACATACGTATAATATGCAGTCACATCGCTATATTATACCACCCAAAAAAATATACTGTACGTTTGATTAGTTATATGACTATACTTATATATGTAGGATATACCATCAATGTATTTTATCATCGATCTTACAATATTACAATATTAATAATTATTATTGTACTCACATCATGGTTAATATTCAAAACATTAAGTCACTGTTCGTGAATCGTGATTGGTTAAATTCACTATATTACAAAATCTATGTTGTGATACTTTTGGTGGTGTTCGTTTATAAGGATTCTTCTAATAAACAATTGTTCACATACGTAACACACTAAAAATGTGTAACCTGTATAATAGTATAATGTAAGTATAAGATTAAAATTAATTAGGTATCAAATATATATATTATTAGTTAATTACTGTGGAATTTGCATTTTTTTTCTAAATCATATGTTTACTTATGTATATAATTAAAATATCGGGTATATTCGGGTATATTTCCTTGAACATTGAACTGCACATTCCTGTAGAATTCAAAAATATCATAATGACATTACGTATGTGTTTCAATGTTAAATATAAAATGAACTTACTAGGTACCTTTTAACGTTAAAACAGTCTATATACTTATCAAAAATTATTAATGTGAAAATTAATACAAAAAATTCAACTTTTTAAAATGATGAGTGTTCATTAATAAGAAAACCACTCTGTATATATTTTTAAAAAAAATAGGTATTTTAAAAAGGGTAACCGATAAAATAGATGTGACATATGACCACTAAACTACACACTTTAATATATTTTATGTCCACTTACAAAAGCATCTCGGTCCAACAATTGTTTAATTTTTATATGATGTATTAAAAGTATTTTTCCGCAAAAACTTTTTGTTACAATCATGACACTTTTATAAAGATTATAATATATTAGATATATTAAATATTAATATATACCATTTTAAAACCTACTTATAGATTACTTACCAAAAAATTGTGGACAAGAAAAAAATTTGTCCATTCTAGGGTCCGTTTTTGATGAACATTTTTCTTATGAAATTTTAACCCTTCAAAACTGCAAATTATTTTAGACAGATATTGCACACCTATTCAATAAAATTATGAGTTTATTATTATTTTTTTTTTTTTTTTGATAAAAGTACCCAAAAGTACCTTACCTGAGGCAGTAAGGTTCCTAAGAAATGTTATTAATTTTATATTTTTATACAAATATTTATCTTATAATCTCAATTAGATTTTTTCTTCTCAAGTCGAGAAATATTTTTAAGAATATGTGCAATTCGAGTATACTGCGCTTGTCTTTATTTATTTGAAAATATCTTTGAACATTGAAAACATTCCTAAAATATTCAACATATAAACATAAAATAAGTTATACTTCCTGATACCTATCAAAAAATATATGCACCAAATAAATAGGTAGGTACTGCATTATTAATCTTATATACTTAAAAAAGAATCACGTTTACACTTATGTAGAATTTAACCTAAATTTACTAATATTATTCACCGTTAATTTTACAAGTAATTAAATAAATGAATAATTATCATTTAATAGTGCTAATTAATAATTAATTTAACTATTCTAGGAAGTTTCATAAAAGACGATGATACATATTTTCTTAATCGTTTATAACACAGTTATAAATCCAGTCTTACCTCTTGAAAAAAATATTTGGTTCATGAGTTTCATTTGCCTTCATTAACTGATCAAGATTTTGATGAAAAATCCACGATACTATTTGTTGATCAATATTCTACTGGAAAAACGCATCAATAATAAGGTAAATAATAAATTGGGAACAATTGCAGTTTAACTATTAAGCGATTATTTTTATTTATTTTTTTTTTATTGAAACATATGCAACGAATTGATAATTTAATAAAATGTTTTATTATATTACCCAACTACTCTTATTATATCTGGATAACCTCCATGTTATGCTACCTTGCTGTTATTAAATTTTTGATTAAATTAAATATTAAATATTATAAATAATAATATTATATTATTATTAATAATATATTTTATTTAATTTAACATTAATTTTATTTTATAATGAAATATATAATATTCAACTGTAGTACTATTATAATAGTATAATAATAATAATAATATGTGCGAATACGTACAACCTATGACCTATGTCAACATTGGACATTGACCAAAATCCTAATGTAAATGTCTATATTATTTTAATTTTTCAACATTCATCTATATTACAGACATTCACAATAACATATATATATATATATATTAATATGATAAAACCATATTCCACACCTAACAACCTAGGTTACATTAGATAGGTTATTGATTTGAAGTGAAGACAAATCATTGCATTACATTAATTTATTTTCAATGCCTGATGATAATGTTTCTACTATAGATGTTAACAGACTGGACGATAATCACTTAAAAGGAGAGTGTGATTAAACACCGAAGACATTTTTTGTCAATTTAATATTTTTAGTAGGTGTTGTTCTAAAAACAATTATGCATAAATATCGCCTCAATCACTAATCAAAAATAATTATATTTGTACATGACTGATAAATATATAATAACACTGTATTTTATGTCATAGCACAAACGTCGCACATTTGTTTTAAACATTTCGTTCGTACTTAATAATAGTAGTATATAGTAACCAATTATTGTTTGAAAAATAAATAAAACGTTTCATTTTTTAATACAATCGAACCACACTGTCATCATTTTTCGGGGTTTTTTTTTTTTATTTTAAAAATGTAAAGGGTGGTTGACATTTAGGGTAGTCTACGCAGGTATACGCCCCATTGTGATATACATACGAACGCGGTCACCGCACTGGCTCCTACCAAGTATAACTTAATGTATATTTATTGTTTATACAAATCTACAGTATGGTCAAAGATGTAATTTATGAAAATATCAATTTACAATAGTCGATAACATATTATGTTGGTAAATAACAAGAAATTGGAATAATTATGTTATAATATTGATAACAGGTCAATTAATTTCAGTCCGAGTGAAATATTGAAAAAAATATATATATAATTTATAGATTAGGTATACTCGATTATGCTCGATTAAGTATGATTTAATAATAATCGTAAGTAAATAATCACGACTTAAATTTTATTTTATTCAAGTAGAAAAAACAACCTGCAAACCCTAAAACAGTAATAAAAATACAAAAAAACAGCTAAAAAATCTTAAATTACCAGTTTTTATGGTTAACATGTTGTTTAATTTAAAATGCTCCACTAATGTTATTAAAAATCAAATATATACATATAAAATAATATAAATTATAATAATTATAATTATAATTATTATACCTATTATTTAATATAAAATAATTGAATAAAAATAATAGATATTAGTATATTATGAAGTGTATCATAAAAATTATCTTATTTGTAGTAATGGGATAAAATACTCAAAAATGTAAACCTACTAAAATTATACCAAAAATAAAAAACATCGATGAAAATAATATCTAAAAGTCAAATAACCAATAAAAAAATATAATATAAATTATGTTTTTGGAACACAGGTGCTGTATGTGTATAAGATATAATTTATATAAATAATTGGATTAATTTATAGTTTTTTTTCCGATGTATACATTTACCATCATAATCAAAACTTGCTATTTCCTAATTGCCTCGCGTATATTATTACGTGCCTATCAAGTTTCAGTTATATTTGATGTGTATTGTGTATATATGGATTAGATTTTGTGTAATCGATAGTCTTCATTTGTCGTTTTTATACCTACTCACCACGAGCTGTGTTTAACAAACAACTAACTATAATTTAGCAAATCCGGAGGTAAATTCATTTTAATTAATTACATACTATATAAAGATATATTTTAATCTTTACTCGTTCAAATTAACATAGATTTTATAATCTAACTAAATTCATACGTTCATTAATCAATTTATTTTTTTGCCACTTAATAATACTAATAATACTATAATACTATTTACTATTGGAAATACAAAACATGAACAAAAAAAAATTTAAAAATTAGTATTTGATTTTAAGTATAGATACTATTCAAAAGTATTTAAAATATTTTGTCCCAGTATTTTCAAAAGCATTTAAAATATGTATTTAAGTATTCAAAAACTATTTGTATACATTTACTTTTACAAAATCGAGTAATAATATATTGTAATAAGACATTAAAATATTAAAATACATAATAAGTATTAAAATAATATACTATTACCACAATTATTAGATTTATGTATTTACTTATTATGTATATTGTATATTATATAATATTATACATAACAAATATTATTTTTTATAATAATAATTTTTCTATTTAAATAATTTATATAAAGATATTTTTAACATTTAAAATTTTTAATAATTTGGATTTTATATAATATTATACTTGTTAAAAAAAAAAGCATGCAGTGTATCAACTATGAATATTTTCATTTTTTAATTAATGAGATTATTATTATTTTCTATTTTTAACGTCTAATAAAATTGAATAATTAAAAATAATTATTCCGTAATATGTGGAGTACACTGTATATGTTATTGTCATTGGAGATATGAAATGCGAAAATTATAATAATATAATATCTAATATTGTAGTATCTACTATAAGTTTTTTTTCGAAAAAGTACGAGTTGAAATAAACTTAATTTGGTAATTAAGATTCACGAGCTTTTATAAAAGCACTAATTTTTTAACAACTATATAGAATATTCGGGAAACCAAATTAAAAGTTAATCAAACTTATTGTCTATGCGTTTTCCCAGATTTATTATTAAACATAATTATAATAAATAATATTAATATTACTATTATCAATACTATGCAAGTAGAATTTTTTTTTTCTAAAACACATTGCATTTACAATAATAAAATTATAATTCAATCATATTTCAATATAAACAATTTACAAGCAACCTCGTATTAAATTTTCAAGTTTTTACTTCTCTAGATCGATTCACACTGTACGGAACCTCGACGTCACGTCGTAAACACCGGCAACGACACGTCAAATTTGTTATGCGTTCGCATTTATGTTTAGTGAAAATGGCATTTACCTACATTATTTGTCTTTGAATTACATTAATTGCGACTAAATAACAACAATCATTTATTCAAAAACAGGTTTTGCTTAAAAATTCTCATTTTTCCTTAATTTTGTTTTTCTCGGTTATTTTAAGTAGTAGCTAGGTACCTACTGAGGATCATTCAGTTTTTATTCAGGTTCTTGTAAAAGTTGTATAGAAATACATTATTAAATACATAATAATAAAGACATAACAGCGTGTGTCAAATCAAAAATTACATCCAATACCATAATTATTACATTTCTTACTGCAAGCCACCGCAAACGTCACTTTTGCTGCTTTATCTGTGTATCTATGTAGGTAATATTATATTTTACGGTCCATTCAGTGCCTTCTTTGGACATGACGGCATGACACTGTAGGTATACGTCATCGACACTGCACGTCTACTGTAATCCGCGTTCAAAGGATATTTGTATTTGTGACATGTTAAGACTCGGAATTCGTACGCCCGCAGCAAGAAACCAAATTACTATTATCATTACAGTTGTAACTAATAACAGAATTACCGGAAAAGTTATTTTTAGACTTCCGCTAGCTTATGCGCTTATTCCGTCGTTGAATCCCATTTATTATTTCGCGGACGATCGGCAGGTTGACATATTGACCAGCGCCAATATTACATCGATGTAATAATAATATTGTTTGTCAGTTCGAAGTGTGTGGAATGTATATACAATGCACATTACGCGTATTACGTCCTACGAAAGAATTCACGTTGACAAACGCGTGGCAGAGACGTACTATAATAATATTATTATTATGTCATCAAAACATAATACCACTATAGCGTTTTGCATCATCGTCTAACGTCTTGTTCATTCGCTTAGTACTGGACTGTGTGAAACGGAAGGTGGAAATCATTTGGCGATTCTCGTATATATCGTGACGGATATAGTTTAATACCACGAATATAATATATAATGATGTTTCAGCTTGCAGGGCTGACTGAAAATATAAATGAATACAATCTGAAATAGCTAATGATTTCTAAGTTCTAACAAAGGAAAACCATTGGTCAATGCGATAAAACCAATTTTAAATTACTATTTCATATTTAGTTAATTAGAAAACAACTAAATATATTAATAAACACAAGTAGGTAAGTACTTATAAAAGTATAGTAAAGTCGTTGATGTGGAGTATGACGTCATTGGCAGTAAAAATATCATTATTTCCGTAAATATGGAAAATGTGGAAATTTTGAAACCGTATACATTGCCAATTTATGACGTCAATGATCAGTTAAGTTTGGCATTATTGACATTTAATACCTTCTTACTATAAATATCAAACGATGCGTAGGTACCAATGTACCACCGACCCACATTATTATATATATATACTTATAATCTGACAAGAGTGTTGAAGTTAACAAACAAAACTTCTTAAAGATCGAAGTAAGTATACGTATATTTCAATATACGACTTGAGGTTCTCCGCTTAACTTTCTGATGAATGATATTTCGTACAAGGATTGCATGTGTAGCTGTGTAAAATATATATAAGCCAATTTGAATTTGATTTTTAATAATATGCATAGGAATTGGTACAAAATATAACGTGCTGAAACACAAGTATACATTAAATACTAAAATGACCCATATAAAGATAGAAAGTTAGAAAGAGGATTATTTTCTACAGAATGTATTAGACTACAATCTTTGATTACGATTTTAATAGTAAAAAAAAAAATAAAATCAAAAACTTACGAAAATATCTCATATTAGGTAGGTACTTTAATATGGTTTAAAAATATAATTATGAAAATCTTAATTTCTCTTTCTAACAAAATTGGATCACTTTACAAGGCGTGATAGTTTTTCCTGTCAGGGACATAGTCATTGGATCACTTACAGGCTCCTTAAATTTAAATTCAATAATAATTCATTCTATAAAAAAAAAAAAAATCTGGATCGATGGTTAGCCTTTATTTCTAAAAACTTTTATAATTACTAAATTAATAACGTGGTTAAAATATTTGTCACCAAAAATATTAAATGCAAATTCAATAATATCTTTGTGCGTTAGACGATACTGAAGTCGTGTACAATAAATTACATACATATTTTATATTTCATAAAAATTAAATACGATTAAGTATAAAACTATTTAGTGCTAAGCTAACTGGATTGACATAAAATGAAATAATATTGATTGAATACAAAATTGAATCAAATCAGAAATTCGAAAAATTGAATTACTGTACCCTTTCCTTGATTACGCTTTCCAAACCCTAAAACATAATACAAGCAAACTATAGAAATAGGCTTTAGTCACCGTCTGATTTCTTAGTCTTTTCCCCCATTTAGGAGTTTAATCGCCAGCTGAATTAGTAAACAACATTGCTCACACTTTGCACCCTTGCCATCATCACTGAAATATTAGATAAACAATCCGTTATTCCATCATCTAGACAAATTAACAACTCGTCTTCTTCTCTTCTTCTTTCCCCCACGTACGTCACTGAATCACTCAGCTATTGCTATGTTGTTTTGCATGGAAAACATAATATTATTTAACATCGTTGGTTGAACTCCCGCGTCCAATCGGTCCATCCCAGCCCTCAGTGTATGAGTAACCGAAGCATTTCAAGCTAAGATAGTCGTACGTTTTCAATAACATTTGAAAATTAATTTAATTACCATCACCCTACCAAATATATCGATTTTAGTCCCTTCGAAAAAAGTATCTGTGCTCTTAACAATGTATCAACGTATTTGAATACTTAGAAGTAAGATATTGTGATTGCCTACAGCGAGAATGAGTAGGTACCTGTTTCTACGAAAAGGCTTATCAATCACTATAAAAATATGATTTCTCGTCAAAATAAAGTAAAACATATTCTTCGAACACACTTTGCAGGTTCTAGACGAATTATATATATTGCTTTAAGAATTTAGAATGATGGATAGCTTTTTAGTATTTTTAGAGTATAGAAATAGAACTAACGATGAAGTTATAAAGTTTCGTGATACGATAGATTGTTTTTAAATAATATAAAATGCTTTTAATACACTTAGTAAAATAAATAAGAAATGGGCTTTTTTCTATTAATTAAACCATTAACATTTTTAATAATTATTTCATTGAATTTATAAATAAATTATCATGTAACATAGCAATTATGAAACCTTGCTTCAAAAAGATCATTTAAATTAAAACTGTTGATCCGATACATAGGTTAATAATAATAAACTGATTGACAGCACAATACAACTAATTATATTAAACTAATTATCATTCTTTCCCGACCCCCCCCCCCAAAAAAAAAACANCCCCCCCCAAAAAAAAAAACATACTATCGAAATAAAATACATAGATACTGAGGAATAATATTATAAATAGTTTTGAATTTATTTTTAGCATTCATCAATATACAATATACACATAAGTATCTTTTATAAAAATATAAGTTTTATATATTAAAAATTAATTTGAAATCAAATTAATTTTTCGATTAACTTTATTTATTAACATTTTTATTTTTTTTTTTAGTTCATTGTTTGAATGCTTCAGGTTATCAAGATCCTACATATATATATATATCCAAGTATTATTAAGTATTGACTACCTATCATATTATTTATGATATTAAGTCCTTGAAAAAAATTTAATAGAATATTATAATTCTAGTTTTAGTAGTTTTACCTATTTTATATAATTCTTTAGAAAAATATAATGATTCATTATGGCGTCACCATCTGAAAAATAAACGGAATTCAAAACATCAAAATATTTTTCATTATTTAATGGAAGATAAACTTTGATGGTTCAGTGAAATAATACGAGCTCACAATAGTATATTTTATTAGATTTTTACTGAAACAAGGAATATTTATTGGAATTTTAAGAATCGTATGTGTTCGGCACATTGCTTCAAGTAGAATAAATTCTTTGAAAGTTTGGTATCGTATCAATCTATAAATTGAAAACTGAACACCATATAGAACTTTAGAGAGTTTATATGAAAAAGTAATAGACTTTTTAGATGTACTCAATATTTTTGCGGAAAATTTCTATCTTCCCCCTCCCACATACAACAATAAAAAAAACACGGAAATCTAACAAATTTCCGCACACAATGAAATCAATGTGTCGTAATTCTAGAAATATTACAGAGTTTGAACCTTCAGTGTATTATATTATTTTCACCCATTGTACTTATAAGAATTTTGAAGACGTTTTAGCCAAAATTAATAACTTTATAATCTTTTGTTTGGTTATATATATGTATATATATAGCAATAAAAAAAATCCCATTGTGGATATAACAAAAAAACAATCACAAATATCCACAATATTTAATATTATATACATGCTTGAATTGATTACGGAAATTATACACTCGGCATTTATTTAACATCAAAATAAGCCTTGAGCATTTTATTAAAAATCAATTTTAACAATAAAAGTGTTTCCTTATAAAATATAAATGCTCAACAACGAGGATATTTTATAAATTCAAGGTTTACCATTTTAAATTAAGTAGATATTTATATAGAAATAAAAATTGAATAGTATCGAAATTTTTCTACACACTAAAAGCTTTATTATATATAGGTAAACTATTTTTTTCATCGGAATAAATTCGATAATTTCATATTATATATGAATATATAATATCATAATTGAATTTCCTTGTCAATAGAAATTCTGTGGATTTCATATATAAATATAAACCGTATAAAAAAGTCATTATAAAAATGCTGATACAATGATACAGCCTGTTAATGGATCTGCCAGATCTGGTGTGTTAAATTTGTATAGCATAGTAATAAAATTGAAATAAATGATAGTATTTGGAAAACAGTTTTGTACCGAGTTCGGTTAATACTTAAATTTATTTTTATTTTATTAAAAATTATTTCGTTCGTGATTATTTTTTTAAAGTAAGTACTGAAAATTGTAATCTTATTTATCGAAATCCCACCTACATGTATATATTTGCTCGAAAATTATCCACAAAAAAATATAAAGAAAATACTTTATTCGAACGTCATTGTTAAATAAAATAGGTGCATATTATTAAGGTAAAGGCCAATTACAGTTAAGTTAGGCAAACCTACAAACTACAACACCTACTCTATAATAACTGTCACAGCATAACAAATAACGTTTCTACGATATTAATCAAATATAGCCAACTATTAGAAGGGCGTTTTTAAGAAAATTAATACATTTGGTTATCAATATTTCATGGTAATGTTAATTTTTAAATTAATTATTTGAGTTTATTTAAATTCAATGTATTTTACAGGCTTCATTCCAGGACCTGATTTACCAATTCGTGGGCCCTGTACAACTTAAAATTTTGGGCCCAAAATTTGCCATCTAGATTTTCTTCAATGCTAAAATAAAAATGTACGCATAATATATTTTTAAGCTGCCTAACGCTTAACAGCATAACATAAAATTATATTGTTAAAAATATGATTATTAATTTTAATATTTATTCAAGTAAAACAAGTAACATAATTATTATAAAAAACACAAGCTTTTTTTTTTAAATTAGTATTTTTTATTAGATAGGTATTATTACACTTATATACATTTAAATTGACAATGAGATTTTGATGATTTTGTTATCGTCAATGCTGTAGTTTTCAAGAAATCTCCATTATACTTTTTACAAACTGTATAACCCAGCAAAATATCCAAGTAAAATTGTGTTTTCCCAAAATATTATGATAAAAACGGTATATAATTAATTTTATAAGTCGGTGGGCCCCTCTGACGAGTGGGCCCAGTGCAAATGTCCCATTTGTCCTTGCATAAATATGACCCTAGGCTTCACAGATATTAAATAGAAAATTCATTATAAACATACAATTATAATACGATGAATATAGATAAACTGTTATAATTTTTTATAGACATAATTTCAAATTCGGACATCATTTCAACGATAAATAACGATGTTAATTTTTTTATTATAATTAAAAAATAATATTCATGTGGACTTAAAATATTATGAATTTTACTATACGCTATGGAATATTCAAAAAACGTTAGTTAATTTTAAGATATTATCCATTTATACTATGAATCTTCAATCTATTCACACTGCCTTGCGGTATTTACAAAAAGAAGTTAATAACAATAATATAACACTGTAATATAGTATAAATATTTATTTTATAAATTTATAATGGTTATGCGTACTAATTATAATATAATAAATACAATGTTTTCGGAAAATAATATATCAACCTAACGTATTTGTAATAGTAAAATAAATCAAAGTTACAGCTTTAGGCGTATCAAAAAACATAGCAGAAAATATACTTAATGATATAGACTGACAGACCATCTACGCTTAGAATCGTTTTTCATAACTACACGATGATATATATTATTGAATTCAAACATCCATTACTGAAACTCACTTGACCCCTATTGTACAACAATACGATACCAACTTTTTCATTTTTTTTTTCAGTTATTTTGAAACGTACTGATAACTTTTTACTTTTAAAGTTTTAACCCTCTAAAATGCGTACCAATTAGATCTGATTTTCTTCCAGAACCCATTCCAAAAGTTGAAGAAATCTATTTTTATTATTCCAAAAGGAAAAAACACTATGAATTACGAATTAATTCCAACATTATTTAGCTATTATAAAAACAATATTATGTAATATTAAATTAATATAATAAATTGTAATTTAAGTACAACGCTATCTTATAATTTGAAGTTATTATCATAATTCTATATTAAAAAACCCTGAACAGATATTTTAATAAAATGTAGGTATAATGATTTTAAACTTAAAACGTTTAAAATGTAGGTTTCATAAAAATATTTAAAAATTTTATCACTTTTATCAGACATAAATTATTTTGGTATATTTAAATTTAAAATTTAATAAAAAAATCAATAATTTTTTTTATAATATACGATACTGGAAAAATACTATGTTCCCATACCTGATTTGCCTATCTTTAACGCCGTCCCTCAAAGTTCAGTTATAGGTACTAACTCGTATCTATGATAATCACTGTATAGTGTGATTATTCTTTTTGATGATAAGAACAAATCAATTCAATTAAAATGTATTGTTACATAATATTTAATCTATGTATCAGTATTTACAGCATACTACAAAATTATAATGATTTATAGGATATAATATTATGGTTATAAAATATTTCAATCGTTATTATTATAATAATTAAAAAGTATACCTGAAATAATAAATATTAAAACATGCACTTGAGCACTTGCCAATACTTCCATGCTGATAAATATAGTGTACAAAATAGGACACATTCAATTATAATGACTATTGTCTATTATTATATGACTACTATCGCAATATAATAAATACTGTTTTAGAAGGGCTCAGTTATAATATCATCATACGTAATTATTATATAATCTTTATTATACGACCATCAGTGCCGTATCCAGGGGGGGGG
>VUJU01004737.1:0-17071 GCA_009835225.1 Aphis craccivora
AATACCTATAAAATCCCTATAAAATGCCTATGGAAACGCTGGTGAAATTAGTAATATTATATTAAAATTATATTATATTACGCGAATGTGTCGTGTCAGGGTCATATTAAAGAATTATCGCACGTGCGGTTATGACTAAGCCGGAAGTCATCGGTTTGACATATTATGATTGACGCACATAGATGTGTTATTGACGCAGGGCGTGGGAATGCGAAGACTACACGCGCACTGACCAGCAGGGACCTGCCAGTACCGCGGGGATCCCTGGGTGATATATAAGGGGGTTCAGGATAGGCACATTTCAAACATCATCTACCAGAGTTAGCGCAAGCACCTTCACGTCACCTAGTTCAAAAATTGTATTTTTGAACTTAGAATATCTTTCAGAGTTTAATAATTTAATTATTTTGACTTAAATATTTTTCGTAATAATAAACACTTAGAAATACTTCATCAGTCTTGTTTTTTTCTGAACTACACTGCATCATACTACATCCGTACGATTGTACATCCGTGGCACGCTACATACTTAAGATTTAAGTACTTATCTAACATATCATCAAGTTATAGTTAACTGTTAATAACTGGTTGTTATTTATTCGCTTTTATTTATAAATACATGGTATAATGTTGAACAGAACATGGACAATATCTTAGTAGCTATCTAAAGATCATTCTCTCTTAGTTTGTGTCATTTTCTGGTCTAGTGTAAATCATTATATTCCATATGCCTTCAAATTACTTCAAATATACATAAAAGAATATTTTGGTACACTCATGTTTTTTACAGAACTAAATTTTTACATCACTATTCACTATTTACATATGTGTAATGTGTGACAGTTTTGCGTGTATTCAATCATAATTCACAGGATGTCGGTGTGCATTTAATAAATAAATAAATTTATATTATTCATACATCCAAAGAATCAGTATACTCACCGTTATATATTATTATTATATAACATTCCTTTAGGTGTTTAATAAACTATGAATTAGGTTAGGCGAGAATTTAATAATATATCTCATGTTTTCATTTATATTTTAAATTGAAATACATTTTTTTGAGAATTTACTGATAATGTTGTTTAATTAAATTCAATTGAATGTGTTACAAAATTGAAATTAAAATAAATAATTTTAATATATTTATTTCATGTAAATATGATTTTAAAAATGTCTACAACAAAATTACAGTAATAGGTTTTACAGGCTAAAATCTTAATGTCAACAACAGCCTAAATAGATTCAACAAGTTTAAACCGATTGTGTTGTGGTTTTGGTATAATATTAAAGAATTTTTTGTAAATTGTCTGCCCTTTACGGTGGCCATAAAATCTTTGAACCCAAGTGTGATTCCAATTTGGATCCATCTTTTCACATGAAACAACCACTTTGCCTTGTTCCAAAGCAAATAATGTGCCGTTGCGCCCAAAACCAACCTTTATGTATTAAAAATTATTAATACAGTATTTCAAAAATTTAATAAGCTAGTAGCAACTTACATGAAGACCTGGATGAAATCTCAGTTCCCTCTGCAACACTAACATGGTACCAGCCTGAACTTCGCGGCCATCGTTATACCTGATACCTCTATGTTTAGGACGAACTCGGCCACCAACATTTGCTGTACTTGTACCAGATTTTTTTGACGCATGACGAACACTGTTACGAACTAAATAAATAATTTAAAATAAATATTAATATTATTATTAATAAAATATTTCAATTTCAATCTATAGATGAATTTAGTTAATTTTTAACTTATTAAAATGTTATACAATAATTGTTATTACTTACGTAATAATGTCCCAACTGTTGAAATGAGTTTGGGAAATGACAGATTACTTAGCATTATGAAAACCAATAGAAAAATATAAATAATTTGAAATCTAAATTTGATCCTAATAAACTACATAAACCTTAATTTAATTGCAAGTCGTGCAATCACGTTTGCAGATAATATCAATCCATCCGGCTCATAATATTATTATCAAATATTTTGAAAAATCTGGTAATATAGTTTATTCCTCCATGGAAGACCTACAGAAATAAGTGATAGAGAATGATTAAATCCATTGCTAAAAAATTTCGATTGAGATAGAGTCTAGTTTTATCTAACTTTTCTCCAAAGTTTCCTATTTCGGTCTTTTTGTGTCATAGGAATTTTTATAGTCAAAATGGTTTCAGTTTTGAATTTAGTGAAAAGAAATAACGTGGGCCATCTATCGAAGTATTTGGCCGCAAATGACCGAATCTATCAGTAAGTAAATGTTTGATCAACATTAAATTATTTATACTAGGTACCTATATAATGCTCACAACCATTAATTACTTACAGGCACGTTAGGAGTGCATCAAAATGGTACCCCGGTGTCGAAGAAATGAAAAGATTCGAACGACCTGTTATGTTTGTACCTGAAGAAGTAAGTGATTGGAAAGTGGAATCATGGAATTCTAATCCTCAGCCTGTTGAACGAGAAGTGAAAAACATGACCATAAATTTTGGACCACAACATCCAGCTGCCCACGGCGTACTTAGATTAGTACTTGAACTAGCAGGAGAGGTAAAACTCATAAATAACAAATAAACAATCATAATTTCATTATGTGGTTGATTTTATTTTAGGTTGTTATACGCGCTGATCCTCATATTGGACTTTTACACCGTGGTACAGAAAAATTAATTGAATACAAAACATATACTCAAGCATTGCCGTATTTTGATCGTCTTGATTATGTATCTATGATGTGTAATGAACAGTGTTATTCGTTGGCCGTAGAAAAATTGTTGAACATTGATATACCATTGAGGGCAAAGTATATCAGAAGTAAGAATATAAATCACCTTTTTGAAATTCTTTTATATTAATAATGAGTTTTTTTTTTAGCATTGTTCGCCGAAATTACTCGTTTGTTAAATCATATTATGGCTATTGGTACACATGCGTTAGATGTTGGTGCTATGACACCATTCTTTTGGTTGTTTGAAGAACGAGAGAAAATGATGGAATTCTATGAAAGAGTATCTGGAGCTAGAATGCATGCTGCATACATTCGTCCTGGAGGTGTGTCTCAGGTATGTTAACATTTATAATACTATAAATGTATTATATTGACACCAAAATGTATTTATTTAGGATATACCACTTGGATTAATGGATGATATATATCAGTTTATATCAAAGTTTGGTGAACGTATTGATGAAACTGAAGATATGCTTACAAATAATGGTATTTGGATTGCTAGGACACGTGATATTGGCGTTGTGAGCGCTGAAGATGCTCTAAATTTAGGTTTTAGGTTAGTTTCATGCTGATTAATTTAAACTTAAAAAAAATTCTATAATTTTGTTTTTTTAGTGGTGTTATGTTACGTGGTTCTGGTATCAAATGGGATTTACGTCAAACACAGCCTTATGATGCATACCATCTTGTTGATTTTGATATACCTATTGGTGCTCGTGGTGATTGTTATGACAGGTTAGTTATGAATAGGGTTAAGAACTTGAGATTTATATGTTCTAAATATTTATTGTTTATATCCTTAAAAGTTAAAAACTCCATAATGTGCTCAAAAATGTACTCTCTAAAATGTTGCATTGTGTATTTATTCTATAAAAAAAATGCTTTTAAAGAATGATGTTAAGAATTTAATCTTACCATTTTCTTTATTTGCTAAAGCAAAAATTTTACTAATTACTAATTGTTCTCATCCATCTCAGGCTATAATTGTATGAAATATGATTTCAATAAGCGTATGTATACATAACTGTTTGATTTTTATGAAAAATTAAAAAGAACATCTTAAGTATAACCTAACCACGTAGGTTATGAACATTACTACATTAGTGAACTTTTTTCATTTTTATCATTTCTTCTTTCATAATATTAATTTGTATAAATATTATAAAAGTATATTATTTAAATTTGCCTATTAAAATATATATACAACTGAGGATAACAATTTAGTTTTTTTAAATTGGCCATTTTGGGACTAAAATTAAACGCTATCAGATTAATAAAATATATTAAATTATTGAAAAAACACAAAAATTGAGTGATTGGCACAAATTATATTATTATATTCCACAAAAATGTTTTAAAATAAAACTTATTTCATCCTCAATTATTTGTCAATATGATACAAAATTTGTTTTAGCAGAAGTATCAATAATTGATAGTTTTGTTGAAGTCATGTAATTTAATCATCCACTCGTTTTAAATTCTCTTAATCATCATGGATACAACTTCCTCTAAAGTAACCAAAATAACTATTTGTGTTATTTAATGAATTATTTATTGAATCTATTAGGTGTAATAAACAACTTCTTAGTAATATCAATTTATTTTTATTATTTGGTATACCTATTGTATTTTATGTGATGTTATATGACATATGTTATATATTTTAATGTATTTGTTTGTATTTTCAGATACTTATGTAGAGTTTCAGAAATGAGGCAATCACTTCGAATTATTGAACAGTGTTTGAATCAAATGCCAGCTGGAGAAATTAAAACTGATGACATGAAAGTATCAACACCATCTAGATCAGAAATGAAAGTAATAAACCAATATTCAATACAATTAGCACTGGAACTACTTTAACTTTATTATACTTTTAGAACTCTATGGAAGCCTTAATTCATCATTTCAAATTGTTTACCCAAGGTTATCAAGTACCTCCAGGTGCTACATATACTGCAATTGAAGCACCCAAGGGTAACAAAAAACATATTTCTGTTTTTTTTTTCGTAGTTCTTAATTATTAATTATCTTTTATAGGTGAATTTGGTGTCTATTTAGTTTCTGATGGTACTTCTAGACCATATAGATGTAAAATCAAAGCCCCTGGATTTGCACATCTTGCTGCATTAGAGAAGATAGGAAAAAAACATTTCCTTGCTGATATTGTCGCTATAATTGGTAATTACTAACTCATTTAAAGAACTTTTAACTTTTTAATTATTGAACAGTGATTATCATTTACATTCAATATTTGTATTTTTAGGAACACTTGACGTCGTCTTTGGTGAAATTGATCGTTAAGTTTTTGTACTAGTGTTTATTGGTAAGTATTTGTTCTTGTTTCAAAGCTAAGTAACTTAATGTATTATCATTTGTTATTCAATGATTTAAATTTTTTAGCATACATGCATTTTATTGATTCTAAAGTTATTATATTTACAAAATTATCTCATATATTATATTTAATAATAATATGTTTTATGACATGTATTACCTGTTATGATATATTATTTTCAAAAATTGAATAGTTTCTGTGTTCACTAGTTTCTATTTCAACATAACAAAAAAACATTTTATGTGTTATAGTTATTTTAGTTAAGCAAAATAGAAAATTACTTTAAAACAAAATTGAATTATTTAAATACTAAGTAGCATTCTTTACTCATTGTGTAAATATTATATTTTATAGAATGTAATAAAATTATTTCTAGTAAGTATTTCAAGAATTATTGTTATACTTATACACTTATATATAATATTCCAATCCATTATTTGTTATTAACAAATATTTTTAGTAGGTGACAACAACTACTATAAATAAATATTGTTTTTTAGGCATATTCAATATATTAAATAATAAATAATAAATATACATTAATTACAAATTTTGTAATATAATATATATCTTTTGTAATAAAATTTTTAAAAAAAAACTCAATTTCATATTGATAACTGAATCTATAATATATATAAACTATACAATTTTAATTGTAAATTCTTTAATATTGCATATTATATTGATTTATCTAACATTTTTTTTTTTCAGGCACAAGTTTAGTCTTGTTCCTGTGCATTATATAATATATTAAATCATGAAGTTAAGTGTTTTTCTAGAAATAAAGCTGTATAAATATTGAAATGATATTACTTTTATTTAAGTATACAACAGTAATACAAGTCTACTAGTTGATAAATTGTACATATTTATATGTAATTTATAAGCCTTAGTGGTTTTAGGTTCAATTACGTTAATGCCACTTTTTTCAAAAAATATTAATACAAACAACTATCATATTATAGACTATGTAAAATCATATTGTTTGCTCTCTTACAAACATAAAACATTTTTAGTTCTATTACTTTTTATCTTTGAAAAACATTATGAAGTTATTATTCAAGATTAAATAAACAACAGCATCTAAAATAAATTCATCATGAGAGTAATTTATTTAATTGAAACTTTTGATGCCAATTTGTTATTTATGCATAAAATAAAATTATGCACAGCAAAAATAAACAACAAGAAAATAAAGGTAAATGTGGTTAGCATATTGATTAGAAGTATTACTGTTTCGAATTATTCTTAAATGGGTACAATTTTTTTTTTTAATTGGTAAGCCCCGGTTAGATATAAAATAAAATTATAACCATATGTTATTTGGCACCTATATGTTGAGTCATTCTAAAAGACATATACGTCTATATGACCACCTATGTTTTTCCTGTAAAAGACCTTGTAAAAGGCTTTGAATTTGTATATTATCAAGTCTATAATCATAAGGACTGTTGGTGGTATTTTGTATATTATTAGGTATTTTAGTACAATTAAATAATAGCAATATATTCAATAGTTTTTTATTGCTCCGCTTTAAATTATTACATTGTAGGTAAGCTGATAACCGACAGGTAAGTATTTAAGTATACAATTGCGCAGTACTACGTAATATGCATAAATTAGTGAATTACGTTTTAATTTAAGAATTTATTATATATATCTATATTTAAATCGTCAAAAAAATGATCTGTTATCAATGCTGTTATCATCGCATTCTTATTATATAGGTGTATCTCGTAACGATCAAACAGTATATATATGTAACATATAATGTTCATTCATCATTGGTGTATCACATTATCATTTTATTCAGTGACCTGTAGAGTGATGATAGTACTGTACTACAACTGTGTAACTAAGGAAACAACATTTTAGCAGGATTCATGCATTTTATAACGTTTTACTGTGGAAACTGATTGATCGATGGACGATGACCATTTTTCAGTATTTATTGATCAAACACTATAGCGAGCACTGAACAGTGTGCAATTTGAGTATTAATTATTAATCAATATAAATATTTTCAAATTGTTTGTTTTAAGTAGAATTTCAATACCTACGTTACCTACTGTGAGTATCTATAATATAAAAATGTATTTTAATTTGACATATTATATACAATAACTATAAGAATAGAAATTAAACAAATTGTTGAATTTTTTGACAAAAATCAAATAATATTGAATAATCACGTATTGGTGTGAATATTATTGTTATTAGGTACTAATACTATAATACTATTGCTGTTATACGTAATAATATGTGTACTAAAAATAATTATAAGAAATAAAAACAAAAAAATAAATAAATAAATGAACAATACAATAATATAATGCAAGCAGGCTTGTTAAAATACATACTATTTAATTAATATATGTACAGAAGATATGAATTATAAATTATTTCAGTCTTCCATTACTAATAGAAAAGGTGAGATTGGAAAAAAAAAATCAGATGTTGGTAGGTACCTTAATTGTTCTTTATCCATAGATACATGTATGATATTGTTTTAACTTGAGTATAAGCAGTGGTCAGTTGAACACTTGAACTGTATAACTTCATTTAAGATTATTTTTAACACTATTCATTCACATAATGATAAATAAATTTATATGAACACTGAATTTCATATCTAACGTGACCATTTTAATAAAAAAAACCATATAATTTTGCGTAAAATAACATATTTATATATATAATATATTTCTATATTTTTTGGATCCACATAATCTGCTTTAAAATAGCCTGTTTGGTTTTTATGTATAAATGGAACTCTTGAAATGATTTTTTGATTGTGATTTGTGATCAATAACCTACCATATACCTACCACAAGTCGACTTTTTTTTAAAGCAGGACATTTTTAGGTTCTTTGGGGACAGCGGGACTGTCCCACCTAAAGCGGGACGTATAGTCACATTATTCATATCTATTATTTAGCTCACTTAACCAAGTAGCATAAATTATATTATTATGGATTTTGTTTTATTTGTTATACATGGCATTTTTTACATTAGTATAAATGTTGATTTACATAATTTTAGAATGTTTTTGATGTATACAAATTAATTAGTACCTAGATAGTAAGACTAATCGGCAGTAATTTAGAACTTCCCACAATTTCTTATCAACAAATTTAAATGATGTGTGAATTAAACTGTGTACTTTCTTCTTTTTAGAACTTAATTCTCCTATGTCTGAGTTTGATGCATTGGAAATATTGTTTTTTACTTTTTTTATATTTACCTAATTAAGTTATTAAATATTTTTCAGTTATAAAAATGGGTCGCTTAGCTACTTTAGCTGTAAGCTGCTTGAATCAGTGGTCATTAGATTTTGACGGTAATAAACGTCGTATATTGGAAAGCATTGAAATTGCAAAACAACTAAATGCAACATATCGCAGTGGGCCTGAACTTGAAATATGTGGCTATAGTTGTGAAGATCACTTTCTCGAAAGTGATACACTTTTACACTCATGGCAAGTTCTGATTGAAATAATGCTTCATCAATCTTCATCAGATATTTTGGTTTGTAATAGAAATTATTTAATCAAAGTATATCACTACTTGTTTTTTTTTTTGTATACATTAATAATATTAAATTAACCTATATTTAGATTGATGTTGGCATGCCTGTGATGCATAAGAACTCCACCTACAATTGCCGAGTTGTATTTCTTAATAAGCGTATCTTATTGATTAGACCTAAATTACAGATGTGTGATTCTGGTAATTATAGAGAATCTCGATGGTTTGCTCCTTGGAGGAAATTACGCACAGTTGAAGATTTTTATCTACCAGGAATTGTGCAAAAACATACAGGCCAAACTATTGTACCTTTTGGAGATGCTGTTATTGCCACCTCTGATACATGCATTGGATATGAAATATGTGAAGAATTGTGGACCCCAAATAGTACACATATCCCGTTGTGTATGGACGGTGCTGAAATAATTGTTAATAGTTCTGGCTCGTATATGGAATTGCGTAAATCTTTACTTGTTTTAGATCTGATTAAATCTGCTACTTTTAAAAATGGCGGATGTTATTTGTATAGTAATCTCAGAGGATGTGATGGACAACGTGTTTACTTCAATGGTTGTTCAAGTATTGCGATGAATGGTTCTTTAATTAAAGTTGGTACTCAATTTAATCTAAAAGAAGTAGAAGTCACATGTGCTACTATTGATTTAGAAGATATTCGTAGTTACAGAAATGCTATAAGGTCTAGATCTAACTATAGTTCAGAGTCATACCATAGGATTTATGTGCAAGACTTTAGTTTATCAAGAGAAACACGTAAGATACCAGATCCCATTTTGATAGACTTTAAATGTTTATCTCCTGAAGAAGAGATTGCCTTAGGACCAGCATGTTGGCTTTGGGATTATTTGAGACGTTCTAAGCAAGGTGGATACTTTTTGCCATTGAGTGGTGGTATTGATTCATCAAGTACAGCATGCATAGTATTTTCAATGTGCAATTTAATATATCAGGCATGTAAAGATGGTGACACACAAGTCTTGAACGAAGTACGTACAATAGTTGGGCAACAAAATTATTTCCCTCCAAATGCTAATGAATTATGCAATCAATTGTTTACAACTTGTTATATGGCCACTGAGAATTCGTCTTCTCAAACAAGGAAACGGGCAGAAGAATTATCTTCTCAGATATCTAGTTATCATTTGAGTGTTGTGATTGATAAAGTTGTGTCATCTGTGATTTCTGTTTTTGTTAGTCTTACTGGTAAAACACCACAATTTGCTGTATATGGTGGATCTCCACGTGAATCTCTTGCTCTACAAAATGTACAGGCTCGATTAAGAATGGTTCTAACGTATTTATTTGCTCAATTAATGCTTTGGGTCCGTGGTAGACAAGGAGGATTATTGGTCTTAGGTTCAGCCAATGTTGATGAAGCTCTAAGAGGATATATGACAAAATATGACTGTTCAAGTGCTGATATCAATCCAATTGGTGGCATTTCAAAACGTGATCTCAGATTGTTTCTTAAATATTTTAGATCTAAGTATTTATTATCATCACTTGATGATGTAATGAATGCCACTCCTACAGCAGAACTAGAGCCCTTAATAGCTGGACGCATTTGTCAGTCAGATGAAGTGGATATGGGCATGACTTATGACGAGCTCTGTGTTTATGGAAATTTGAGAAAGCAAAATTATTGTGGCCCATACAGTATGTTTTGTAAGTTGTTGTTATTGTGGGGTGATAAGTATACTGCTGAACAAATTGCAGAAAAAGTTAAGCATTTTTTTAGATGTTATGCTATAAATAGACACAAAATGACAGTCTTAACTCCTAGTTATCACGCTGAAGCATATAGTCCAGATGACAATCGCTTTGATCATCGTCCATTTCTATACAATGTTATGTGGCCATGGCAGTTTCGGTGCATTGATCAAAGAGTTGAAGAATTTAATGACAAAAAAAATGAAATTCCTAAGTACCATTTATCCTTAGAATCAAACAGAAATGAAAAATATGCAGTGAATGTTTAATAAAATTATTGTTAGGTTATTATTTTTTTAGTTTTGTTTTAAACAATATCAGAAGACTAATTATACTTTAAACTATTTTTTTAGATAAATCAAAAGTAGTTTATATTAATGTTATTTTAATCACTTTCTAACTATTGTTAAATTACTGTAAAAAGCATAATTAATTAATAACATTCATTTTATTACTTTATGTAGTAGCTTTATTTGAATACAACATTTTTATTAGTTGTTAGGTAACAATAAAATAATATTATTTTTAATTGAAAATATATACTAAAACTAAAATACTTAATATTAGTAACTACTGATGTATATAACTATAATGATAAAAACAATTTTCACAATCTGACATAAAATGTAATTTTGATAAGATCAGCAGTGCTAAATCTTCATTATAGTTTTTAGATAAAAGAAAAATTAAAATTACTTTAATAATAAAAAAAAATATTAGTTTAAAATAATAACAATTCCTTTCCTTTTTTTCGTATCACAATTTTTAATAGTATCTTTTTCATGTTTTGTTAAATGATTATTTTTATTAAAATTATGATTATCATGTACCTACCTACATTTATTGTTTCGCCTTTAACAAACTTTATAGAATCTCCGTTTTTATTATTGGAAGAGACAGAAAGAATAACTAAATCCAATTATAATATTAGCACATTGGTTTTGGACATATGAAAGTGATTTTTCGTGTATTTCAGTTTTTTGATCATCTGTAATATTGTAATAAAACTTATTTTATTTTACATTTTACAATATTATATATAGTTAATTCACTATATAATAGATAAATACTTAGTTTCATAATGTCAAAGAAAATATTTCCAATGTATTTATAAATACTTAAAAAGTTAAACTAAATTTTCAGGATCTTCATCACCATAATTAGGTTAATAGATTTCAATGAATATTTTTTGAAAACTGTTCTTTCACCAATAATTTAATGGTATTTCGACTTTGAATCATTTAAAATGGTTTCGGATGCATTTTACCATTTGTATTAGTAGGTATCTAATGGAACAATTAATTAATTTTCTAACCCAGTATTATTGTTTAAAGTGTCTTTGGAACAATCAGGAGGTAGGTACTTCAATTTTCAAAATATCAAAAATATCATCAGTAGTTTTCTTTTCTGAAGATTTTGATGTATTAGATTATTCTACTAAATAATCTGGAGGTACTCTTTTGTCAAGAATATTTAAAATATCAAGCTGTCTGTTCGTTTGGCAGATATTGGTAGTTGGTATTTTTAGTTTTTACTATGACCCAGCTGTTTGAAAATTTTACCTTTACATGAAAAAATGATAAATTATTTTGTTTCATTTATGTAATTACAATTGTTTTAAATCGGTTAAAAGAAGAAAATAAGATCACCTCTGGCTGTACACAATTTCTTTTTATTAAGTCTCTTTATTTTAACTGATTGCTTTCTTCTGATTTATTAAATCATAATAACTACCAGCTACTATGTTTTTAGCTACCTATATTATAACAAGTTGTTTTCAAAACTATTGTATTGCTAAAACAACGTCAATATATTTTATTGTCTTTAGAAATAAATAATTATTTAAAACATACTTTATTGATAAATTCTAGTATTACAGACTATAGTATTATTGTGGAATTTTCCTCACCACCTTTAATTCTTAAACGACATTACATAGGTATTACACGAGGCGCCTTTTTTTTATTGTGGTGTCCCCATTAGGCCTAATCCACATAGTAAGCGTATACCTATGTACTAGCGAACGTCGATTGACTATAATAATTGATAATATATTTTATATTATTAAGATTATTACCCAGATTATTAACTGTACCTACTTTTTCACGTATAAAATGCGTCCCATACTCCAATATAAATAATTAATAATATATAGGTAGGTAAAACAAATAAATATTGAATTATACATTTAATAAGAAGTTAGAATAATTTTAGTTTTGTTGTGGCTCGGCATTCGCCCGTGTCCAGCTTACTAGTATTGTATTAAAATACATATTTAATTATCTAACAAAATAAGTGAGGTTGTAAATTTTCGATTATAAATTAGTTAAGTGAACATATTTAAATGGAAATTATATCAAAAATTCTGATGTTTATGAAACAAAATCAATAAAAAATAAATAGTCATTACATTTCATAAAAATGATATCATTCCTTCCGGTATCTACTATTATTTAAATTCAACACATTTTTAATTATTAAAATATACTTAATATATACATTTACCTATACTGGCTATACTATATAATAATATGTGTAATGTGTATACTCTTTAATATATAAATCTATATAAAAAGTATAACTCTATGTTCCTACTAAAATTATTATATACTTGTGAGTATTTAGATTAGACAGATAGCTATTATTGTAGCTACAGATAGCTGAACTAGTATATAATAATATAATAATTTATATAATACTTATTATGCTAAAATTTTTTTAGTCTATAAGAGTATAATAATTGAAACAAATGAATATTAATTCCTAACAAATATACGTTATTTAATTAAGATTTTATTTCTAATATCAGCCTTGTGTGGTACATTAAATAGATCAGCCGATATTACATAGGTGTATACTGTATATATATAATACATATGTATATATATAGTACATTTTAATATATGAATACAAACCTCATATGTTTTAACGAAGTACAATATTATATTTTAATTTTTTTAAACATTATAATAAACATTTTTTATAAAAATGTACCTACCTAATAATAGTAATAGTTGTAATATATTAATAAATTATTAATTTATAAGTAAACAGTGATGTTAATAATATAATAATGCTATGTTGGCTGAAAAGAAGTGTATAAAAAATTGTGCTGGTCACAAAACATCAATAATTTATTTATTAGCTAATACGTTTTGATAGTTTTCGAAATATTCGTCAGTCGTTATAATTTTAAAGTAATACTTCCTCCTCAGTGCCGATTTCATTTTATTTTTTGAAGAAAATTAATTTAAACATTTTTCATTTGTTTTATTTATTATAAATATATTTATATCAAGAACATTTTGGACTAGACATTACTCTGGTGTTTTTATAATTGCGTTTTTATGTACACAGCGTATACCTTGCACATCAAGCTCATGTATTCAAAAACGACAAAAAATAAAGCTTACGACGAGTCCGTAAAACAAAGAAAATGAACACCATTCACACAGGTCAGCTTAGATTAATAATTATAAAACAGTAAATTTTTACGACGGTAAAACTAATATGAGAGTGATATTGTAACGTATTTTTACTCTTAATCTGTAAGTAATATGAGTGATGTGAGCGTGTTCAATCTACATAGTATTTACTTATCTTCGTCGCAGAATAACATTTTCGTTGTTATTTAAAAAAGTAGTATTACCAATTATATTCTCATGTAAAGAGAGGTATCGGTAACTTTTCCACTCTCCATCACACCATAATGTGATATATATTTAATGTATATCCTTACACTTTTTAAAAATAATGTACATAATGTAATTTTTTCACAAAAAAAAACGGTTTTTCGTGGCCTTTCACATTCAATTTTTCATATTCCGAAATAATTTTTTCCTAAATGATACGTCGACGTTTCTTCAAAGTTAATAACGTGTTTGTAAAATGATAAACTTATTTTTACTTTGTGAAATATACGTAAAACTAGTTTTTTTTTTAAAAAAAACCGTCAACAATTGTGTGGTCCCAACATAAAAAATAATATTTACATTTTTTACATTCTTATGCATGTCGATTCATAAATCAATTGCATAAGATAATTTTATTAAATTTTAATAGTCAAAACTTACACTTTGTCAAAATAATGTACATAATAAAATTTTTCCAAAAAAAAAAAAAACGGTTTTTTGTGGCCTTTCACATTCAATTTTTCATATTCTGTAATAATATTTTCCTAAATGATACGTTGACATTTCTTCATAGTTAATAACGTATTTGTAAAATGATAACCTTATTTTTACTTTGTGAAATATACGTAAAACTAGTTTTTTTTTTAAAAAAAACCGTCAACAATTGTGTGGTCCCAACATAAAAAATAATATTTACATTTTTTACATTCTTATGCATGTCGATTCATAAATCAATTGCATAAGATCATTTTATTAAATTTTAATAGTCAAAACTTACACTTTGTCAAAATAATGTACATAATGTAATTTTTTCAAAAAAAAAAAAAAAAAACGGTTTTTCGTGGCCTTTCACATTCAATTTTGAGATATTCCATAACATTTTTTGCCTTGTTGATACGCGTTGACGTACTTTTAAATTGATTATGTTTAGGTGATCAGTCAGCGCTCCGTTATACTATTAAACATCATTTTGTGAGTTATATTTATTTCATTTGTTTTACTTTTATAGACTAAAAAAAAACTTAGCATATTGTAATTTTAAGTGAATTTTTACATATGATACTTATTATTTTACAGTATAAATTTATTATATATAAAGTAGGTATATTTTAAGAATTAGAAAAGTGTTGAATTTAAATAATAGTACCCAGAGAGAGGGTATCTTTTTTATATAACCTAGAATATTTTTTTTTTAATAAATTATGTTTTACAAACACAGGAGTTTGTGATATATTATAATCGAACATATACTATATACTATATAGACTCACTTATTTCGTTAAATAATCAAATATGTATTTAAATTAAATACTAGTAAGCTGGAAATGGGCGAATCCCGTTCTACGACAAAACTAAAATTATTTTAACTCCTTTATTATGAAATGTATAATTCGATATTTATTTTATTATATTACCAGTTTATTATTAATTTTAAAAATAAGCATATGGGTTTTATTTTATACAAGAAAAATTACAGTTAATATCTATACTATCAGTTATTATAGTCAATTGGCGTTCGCTTATTCTAGCTTACTATGTGGATTAGGCCTAATGGGGACACCACAATAAAAAAAACGCGCCTAGTGTAATACCTCATAAACGACATGAACGACGTAATTTTATGTCGTTTACCATTGAAAGGTGGTGTGGAAAATTACACAATACTATAAAATTAGAATTTTTCAATAAAGAATTTATTAATTATCAATTAAATAATTATTCATTTTTAGAGACAATAAATATTGACGTTATTTTTATCTAAGACAAATGTTAGTTAAAAAAAAATATATATTATTAACTTGTTTTAGTATTGATAATAATAATTAATAAGGTTTTTATAATTTAATGATAAAACTTTGTTAATGAAACAAACCACAACAATCCGAAACAATCCAAACGTATGTGTTATATCATGCTACTTACTTTAACCAGCTATGATGCAGGATTAGTCATTTTTTAAATTAAATTAATCATTGTAAATTGCATAATACATACAATACAAATTTTAATTACTAGATTTATCGATTTCTTTAAGTTAAAGCTTGTATAGAGATAGAGAGTAATATAAATTGAAAAATGGTATGTGGGTAATACAATATAGAAAAGTTTAACATTAAGGTTATAAGAAATTTGAGTAAACAGTTACACGATGATATAAAATTTTAGATTATGAATACAATATTATAAAAACATAAAAAAACAGAAATTAAAAAACAGCTTATTTTTGGGGCCTCTCTGCGAGGTCTATTTATCTTTTTATCCATTTTTTTTCACAGAGTTTCTAATACCCTGCTGAGTGTTACCACATCGCTAGATTTTTAATTTTTTTTTTGTCTGAATGGGTGTAATGTATTTAAAAGTTACAATTTTCTGACGACGCTATAAACTACAAATTAATATATAGTAGTTTTAAATGTATTAATATTGTATGGAAAAACACCGATCACTTAATTTTTTTATAAACTGCATTATCGAAAAATAATAACACTCTTGTTTTGTAGTGTGCCTTGACAGTGGACTGTATTTTGTTCACTTGTGGAATTTTCTTAGTTGATGTTTTGTTGTTTTTACCTTATAACAAAACTGCGCAAGTCTGCCCTTGGTGGGTCTTGCTACAGTAAGATTATGTAGGCAAAAACGTCCAAACTGCGCAAGTCTGCCCTGGGTGGATCTTGCTACAGCAAGGTTCCCGTATAGTCAGTAGTTCCCAAACCGCGCAAGTCTGCCTTGGTAGGTCTTGCTACGGTAAGGTAGGACTGAACACTGACCGATTTTGTGCTCCGCACTGGTATTTATATAGGCGGCGGCGTTGTATGATCTCCGGAGCCGCGCGCGCTTGTCTTGCGATTGATTAATGCAGTCGTAGCCACGTCCACCGTGGCCTGTGATTCGCTAAAGTGCGCGAAGCCACGCCCACCGTGGCCTATGATTCGTTATAGCTCGAAGGCGCTTTCCGGTTCCGTCACAGAACACGGGACCGGCCGTTAGTCTATTATGGCACCGTAGCCAGCGTGCAAACCCGGGCTCCTCCGGCGCAGAGCGCGCGGGTTGCCGAACGCTTCGTCCTTGCTCACCGTGAGCCCTTATGCCGTTATTG
>VUJU01004738.1:1262-17063 GCA_009835225.1 Aphis craccivora
GCATTACCTATAAACTTTTATTTTGCTAATAATCAACTCTGTTTTCATCTCACCCAATGACACAACTATTACTATTAGTTTCAGAATTTAATTTTACCATAAGACAATATTACTTTATAAATAATATAATTTTGAAATCTTTTTTAGAAATAAAAAACCTTGTATCCTATCCTAATTATTATTAGTAAAAATGCTCTGTCAATTTTGAATTGTTATTAACTCATTTAATTTTTATCTTATACATTTGAAACTATAACTATTAGAATCAGAATTAATTAGTATAGGTACTTACGTTTCACAAAAACATTTTCATATTTGTCAAAAAATAGTTAATTATTAAATTAATAAGTTGATATCTTTTTATGCCCACATGTATGCATATAGTATTTATTTTTGGTAATCATGTAGCAATGACTAAGAAGAATGGGCAAAGTACATGTAAAAGAGAGCCCAAGATAGGAATTTTGGAGACATGATTTACCTGAGTTAAACCTTATCTATTCAAATATATGTAATATATTAAAAAATAATTTTAGAATGTTAACCTTATTGGAGATTGTTTACATTAGATATACCTACATCAATAAGACAATAAACTATAATTATTTACTACACTGCATGGTTATCACTCATTTGCAGCATCTAATGTAAATAATTATAATTATACATTATAAAATATAAGATGTACAATATTATAGTAATATAATATATCATAGCAAATGTTGACCTGTTTTGATATAAAATATAGTAAATATTATCATAATACTATATACTACTATGGTAATAATTATTTTATGAATTCTATTTACATTAACAACAAATATTTATGTTTACCTTAAATTCAATATACCATGTTGTAAATTCATGTTTTATGATTATCTATATACCTGTAAAAATATTTAAATTGCAAAGAAAAATGCATGATTACTTTTTATATTAAGCATTTAATAATGCATTTGCAATAAACATATACAATTCTATATGGTTTTAAGAAAAACATATAAATACTTAACATAAACTGAAAAAAAAATTGAATTTAATCCCAGTGTGCACTATAGTGGATTATACATTTTTAAATTTTAAATCCACGGTAGATTCTAAGGTTATTTTAAGTTAGGTTTATTTTACATGGAATCAACGAATCAACGTTGATTATTTTTATATTGTTTATTTAAAACTTATAGCGCATTAGCGTGTAATTTTAAATAATTGCGTATTATATATTATAAATAATAATAAATAAATATAATATTTATAGTATCCATTTATAATAATCATCGACAAAAAAAGGTATAACTGGTATAAGACTACTTTACCGGGCGACTTTATTTTTTTAAATTATTTAAAGGGGTGTTTTGACAAGTTAAGAGCGACGGTGCTAAAATATTGGCGGAAATAATTAGTTCTTATGTCAGTTATGACGATTTACAATTATTACTGTATACCTATTGTATACACGTTAAATACCTCAATACCGGCGACTTCAATGCCGCGATTAATAATTTAATTTAATTTTTTTACTGTTTTTAATGTTTTAAATTGTAAAAATAGTACATTAAAATGTATTTTAACACAATGCCTACTTGAGATAGTGTTGCATAGCGATTCGAGGGATATTTTCGATTTACGGAGCGTAGCGACGGCGTCGAGACGAGTGCCGATACACGTGCGTCGTGCATAACTTAAAAACGTCATACGTCATAACTTAAAAACTAATTTATTTTAGCACCATCGTTCTTAACTCGTTAAAACACCCCTTTACAAAACAAAAAAAAATTTAAAAATAAGGTCACCCGGTAAAGTAGTCTTGTTTCATAAAAAATTATTATTCTGTTGAAGTTTTTATCTTAATTTCAAAATATATTATAGATATATATTTTAGCTATTACAGTTTGTAAATTATAAAGACAATTATCTAAATTTATGGCACAATGCGTGACAATGGTTCAGATAATTTGTGGTATTTGCGTTCATATAATATAGTATAATATTTTATAATATAGGTAGCTAATATACAACAATATTAATTGAGTTGTACATATATAAATATATAAATACATATTTATAAATATAAACATAAGAAAAGTATTTATTATATATTTGAATAAAAATGTTAAAATAAATTAGGATTAAAACAGCATAATAATAATATTAATAATTATCCAAATACTCAAATACTCACATTTAATTCTAGTAATTAAAATGTATTGTGAAGAATCGTTAATTATAATCACATTAAGATGCCTCACGAGTTACTACTATATTTTAATTTATTGTATAATGAAAGTATTAAGTAATATTTACAATATTCCATCATAAACGTATCTATCGGTATTTTTATGTTGGTTTAATTGTAATGATGATTATTATTTTATTAATATAGGTAAATAATTTACCACTAAAACCCAACCAAGTACCAACAAGTTGTTTCATCCAATAAATTTCAGATTCTCAAATTAAGATTTCAACTTAAAATGTATTTAACATTTATATTTTAATTGTTATAGGTAAAATTTTATAATCTATATTGAAATACAAAATGTTTAACATCACTAAAAAAAAAAACTATTAATTTTACAAGACAGAATTACACAGGCGTAACTTGGGCAATTTTTATTGGGGGGCACACTTTATTGTATGTCAATATACTGTATACTAAAAGATACTTAGTGACTAAATATACCTAATAAATACATTTTACAAGATATCAAGGGGGGCAGTTGCCCCCGCTTGCCCCCCCCAGTTTACGCCTATGCAAAATTATATAATAAAATATGTTTTAGGACAATAATTATATAGGCACCGAGGCACCCGGTCCCCTTAGTAATTAATTAATTAAAATATACAATATATATTATATATACTAAAATAAAATCATAATATATTACAAGTTAAATTTAAAATCTAAATGGAAATTCTATTATACCAGGATGTTCTTCTGCAGATACGAGATCAACCACAAGTCTGTAAATTAATTTATTATTATTAATAATTTAATTAAAAATATTATTGACACACAAGGAATATCCATGCCTGGACAATTTTAAACATTATTTATCTAAATGTATATAAAAAAATTAAGATATTAAAAATAATTTAATGAGCTTTAAAAATAATAAATAATTTTTATTATTATTATTATTGTTTTAAAATATGATGACTAAAAAAATCATATATTTTTAAATTAATAACACAAATAATTTAATTCTAAAATATTATTAAATTAATTATTAAATCCCAATTCATAGAGCTTTTAAGTATGTATAACTACATAATTTATTAAATATTTTAATATTTACTTCAGCGCTTTCCCACTGCCTGAATTTGAATTAAAACTTATTTCTTCAGGATGCGACATTAAATAATCAATCAACCACTTCAATCTTTTTCTTACTTGCTAAAAATGTAAAGACAATGATAGTATTAATTATATTAATTCATTAATGATTAATATACACATTCAGCAATGTTTGTTGGGTAAAATATTATATTAAATGAGTCACTTTTAATTATTTGTAAGTATTAATATTGGTTTATCAAATACTGTTTTTATTTTTAAATAAATAATTAAATTATTATTTAGGATTTTAAAAATTTATTTAGGAAACAAATAAAAAAGTTATAAGATTATAAATAATCACAAAATTACTATTATTACATTTTTATATTTGTCTATCGAATATCAGTTTAATTTACTATTGGCTCAGTCTTTGCCTTCCTTATTTTTCAATTTTCAAATTATATCAGAAGCTAGTTCATACAGATTTGGCTATATTAAATTATGCCCCATCTTTAATATACATCCATGACACAAAACTATAATATAATATACCAAAATAATTAATTATAATATATTAGTTAAAATATGCATTTGAATAAAAATTATTGTTAAAACCGTTAAATTTAATAAAACTGATGTATCAAATAATCAATAAATAAACTCAATATTAAAATATTTTTGATTGATACCCAATAATAAAATACAAATTAATGTGTTAGATTCATTAATGTAGTATAATTATTAAATCTACAAAATAATTAATAATTGAAAATTGCATAATCACCTTTATAAAAACTGCTGTTCTATTAGAACAAATGAAATTTATTTGTGGGTTAAGACTAAATGTAACTTGGTCAGTTTTTTCACCAGTTATTTTGAGATTTTTTGCAAACAGCACCACAGGAAATGGATAAATCATAGTGGTATCGTACAAAAATATTGAAGTGGTCTTTAGTTTTGTGTGGTATAGTAATAAAGGGCTCTCATAGTAACAATCAATTGAATTCACAGACTTGGGATGAATTTCGACTTTTCCATCTTCGGCAGTAACAAATTTAGAAAATTTATGACCATTTGTTTTAATTTCGGGACTTTAAAATAATAATTATTAGTTTAGAAGTTATATATTATATTGTTTTAAAAACATTTTTAATTGATTAATTTTACTTACTAAGAAACAGCAATATTGGGACACAAACCAGCAGTTAAAACACACTTCAAAAGCTTAATATTATTTGAATTCTGATTGTACTCAAAAGCTGAATAGATGGGCGTTTTAATAAATCCAAGATCACATAAATATTTAGCGTATTGAGATTTTAATTCATGCAACATGTTCATTGTACTGAACATTAGGAAATTGTCTCTACAAAACTCCCATGCTCTATTTTTTCGTTTTGCTAATAAAAATTTACTCATAACTCTTGTGACCATAAGATGATCACTTTGATGTCCTTCGTCCATTTTTTTTTTAATTTCACAACATTGATATTCCTTGTTAGTCTATATAATAAATAATATTATTAACATACAAGAAAAAGTAGAACCAAATAATGTAATTAATAAATTACTTACTGGCATGACAAAAGGATCTTTAAAATTTAAACTAGCAGCAATTGTCATTATTGGACTCAAGCAACTAAACATTGCACCTAAGATAATCATTTTACCTTCAAGTGGCCCGATTGGTAATTTGGCTAAATGAAAACCTAATGGAGTCAAATTTTCTTTTTCGTCTAAAGCATTCAAGTCTATCAATAGCTATAAAACAAATAAATATAATAGTACATTTAATAATGTAAAATAAACCATAACATACTTTTAAAGCTACTTCGAGAGTTTTGGTTTCTGGTGGATTCATTACTTTCTCCAAGAACGGTGTTACCATACCAACTTGTAATATTTTAGCTTGAAGTATTACTTCTTCTAAGCTTGTTCGCATCATCTCCGGTAGTACATAATCACTAAATGATCTTTCACGCCCTCTTGTATATAAATGATAACAAATACCAGGTCTCACACGACCTGCTCTGCCCCGACGTTGTCTAGAATTAGCTAAGCTCACCCATTCTTCATTAAGAGTTCCAATGTTGTTTTCTGCATCAAATCCTTTCAACTTCATCCGACCATTATTAATTACATAAACTACATCATCTATAGTAACTGAAGTTTCTGCTATGTTTGTGGATAATATGATCTTACGAACACCTATTATAATTCTAAAATTATACAAAAATATACTTGAAGAATTTAAATATTTAAAGCTTACCCGGGGGTGGTGATTCAAAAACAAATTTTTGAGATACAGTAGGTAACATGGAATGTAAAGGAATTAATATATATCGAGCTGCAAAATAAAAAATAATAAATGCACATAATTTTATCAAAACAAACTTTAATTCTAAATGTATACAATATACTTTACATGTATTTCCAAAGCCTTTATCTTTTAAAATTTTAGTCAGTTTTGATATTTGGTCCCATCCTGAAAGAAACACAAGTATTGCACCATAATCTTTATTATTACAAATGTAATAAATGAGTTCTAAAATTAATTCATAATCTGTGTCTTCAGACATTGGATTTTCCAACCAATTTAATAATGATATAGGAAACTTATTGAATCTCCTCATTTCACTACAAAACATTTATTATTTAAATATTAACATACGTTTTCTGTTAACAATTAATCATGTCATATAAATACACATCTTCCACAAGCATACTTACTTTACATAAGGAATTACAAAATCACTAAATGGATCACCAGGTTTTGTTTTGCGAGATTTTTGTGTTTGTTTTTTAGGAAAATATCTAAACCTATAATCATCAACAATTATCTTACAAATAAATAAAATTATTTTGTATTGGCAATTATAAAAAATATGAACAAACTTATTTAATGTATAGATATCTTCTAAGTATAGTTCTTCAACTGGATATGTGAATCCAGGTATATTTAAAGATGGACAATCATTATAATACTTAGAAAATGCTGCAGAATTTAATGTTGCACTCATTAATATAACTTTAATATCGGGTCTCTGCATAAATAATATTAAAAAAAAAAATTAATAAAATAATTTAAACAAATGCCATGCATACAATAATATAATAAACAGATTTATTTAATTACAACAGGTATGATGCTCTTGAGAATAGTTAAAGTAAAATCACTAATGGTATCACGTTCATGTATTTCATCAATAATAATATGTGAATAACAATTTAAAGCTGAATCTCTTTGAATATGTTGAAGTAAAATACCAGTGGTACAAAACAATATAGATCCATATTCACGTTCCAGTTTTCTAAAATATAATATAAATCAATCTACAATTTACTTAACATTATAACCCTGTATCTTAAAAAATAAAGCATTACCTTCTTTTTAGTATTTAATACCTTAGTATTTAACAGCTTAGATAAAAATATAATAATAAGCTTTATAAAATGTATCATACTTTTCCAGTTTAATTTGATAACCAACACTTGCTTCGCCTACATGCTCAGCTCTTTCATCAGCAACACGTTCAGCCACGGATATAGCACTGATTCTTCTTGGTTGAGTACAAACAATTCTACATGTTGAACCATGACCAGATATAATAGCATCATCAAGAATGAATTGGGCCATTTGGGTAGTTTTACCACAGCCTATTTAGAATTTAAAAAAAAAAAAAATTATAATTTAATTTTACACAATGACTGCGTATGTTTTTTTTGTAGTTTTCACCCAGAGCGCATGTCACTTTTATAAAAATAACATAAACAATTATTCCTGCATGATCATACATTCAAACAGCGTATAAATACATATTTTAAAATGTGCGTTTAATAACGCTAAATAATAATAAAATAACATTTAGCAACGTGTAAGGAAAAATAAACCATTTACTTTAAATATAATATTGGAAGCCAAATGGCGTCAATACACAACTAACGTATAAATAAAATTATTGATAGTATTAATCTATTATATTTTATAAATTATAAATGGTAAAAAAGCCAATTGACATAAATTCATATAAAAAAAAGCGGGCAAGTGGATGTACAATAGGTGCCGTGTGGATCACTATTATATATTATAGGAGAGTGAAATTTGAATCCAATGATAATTATCATTGTATACGAAAAACGGTTCTGAACGAAGACGATTTGTCCACCTAGGATATAATTTTCAATGGTTGGTGAAAAAGGTGGTTTATGTTTTAATGGCCTGAATACATCAAAATTTAAGTATTTTTATAATTATTATTACCTAGCTTAACTTATGGAAAATCTTGTATTAAATTTTCAACTCTTAGCTACTTATACAAAAAATTTTATGAATTATACCTACAAACCTTTTTGAATAATAACAAGTATTTAAAATCTGTTGAGGATAATTCTTTATCGTTACGTTATTTCGTAAAAATTTAAAATTCAAACGAACTTAAAATTTTTCTTATAATCATGTTTCGAGTTTTCTCTATAGATACTTGGAGGAAAACTTAGTGTTGTATTTTTAATCCTTAGTTATATACACAACAAATTTTGTGAATTTTCAACTACAAAATAATTAGCAAATATTCATGCTTTTGACGAATTTTGGCAATATTTGAACTTCAAATGCTAATAAAAAAAAATTGTGCGTATGTATTCTTATAAATTTTTAATTACTATAAGAAGAATTTATGAGGAACTTTGCATTAAATTTTCAAGTATTTTAATAGTGCCAAAGAAATTTAATCGACACTTCAAAAATATTTTTTCAGAAAAATTGAAAAATTCAGTTGTTTATAAATAGCTCAAAAAAAGTCAAAATATTTTGAAATTTAAATCACTTAAAGAAAACGCAAATCTTAATAATTGATAAAATTTTCAAGTATCTACGACTTATACTTTTTGAATAATAACAAATATTTAAAATCGTTTGGGATAAATCGTTATCGTTACGCTATTTCGTAAAAATTTTGAATTCAAACGCACTTAAAATTTTTCCTATAATGATGTAACGAGTTTTCTCTATAGCTACTTGAAGGAAAATTTATGGAAAACTTAGTGTTATAATTTTAATCCTTAGTTATAAACACAAACAATTTTATAATTTTTCAACTTCAAAATTACTTGCAAATTTTCGCGTTTTCGACAGATTTCGTAAAAATTTGAACTATAAACGCTTATAAAAAAAAATTGTGACTAACGATTTTTAATTTTTTTTAGCTACAATAAAAACAACTCATAAGGAACCTTAGGCCATCCAAACATTTTTTATCGACACTTTAAAAAAAAATGTTCAAAAAAATCGAAAATTTCAGTGGTCTATAAATAACTGAAAAAAAGTCAAAAATTTTTGAAAATTTAACTATAAATAGATAACACTAACATTAACATTTGGTGAAAATTTCAAGTATTTACAGTGATTAGTTTTTGAATTACAACCATAAAAAAAAAATTGATTTGGTCGAAAACTGGTTTTGCGTAAAAATTCCCGTTTTTCCATCATTTTTTTTTTGTTTTTCTCGATTTTTTTTAAACTGTTGGAAAATGTTAACTTTTGACCTCTATTATGCACCAAGGATATTCACTTTTACATCGGAAACCACCCCCAAAGTTTGAAATTGGAGCATTATTTTGACTAGTTATGCTGTACACAGACAAAAAAAAACACACATCATTGTAAAATCAATACATTCATCACTTCGTTCAGAATCTAAAATAAATAGTTATTACAATAATTACCTGTTTCGCCACTTATCAGTATAACTTGATTTTTATGAATCAGTTCTAAAATTTCATCTTTTTTGCTATAAAAAGGCAGTTTCTTTCTGATTTCACACATAGATCTATACTTTGCACTTTCACGTTTATTTTCAAGTTCGTTTCTCAAATATGCATTTTTTGATTCATCATTTTGAAGCTTCTAAAATGTATAAATTAGGTAAATATTAATTTTTTTAAATAACCAAAAAATTAACATATTTAATATATATAATACATATTAAAATGTAGAGCACTAATTAAAAGTATAATATTCATTAGTTAATTGCCATCTAAATTGAATAAGTATGTTTTTTATGATTAATCAAATTCTAATAATTAGTACAGTATCATGAACATCAGTAACATGTAAGTGCTAATAGGACACTATACATATGTATAGGTACATTGTTTCTGTCTTACAAAGACATAACATAGTAAATGGTCCCTTTACATATACAATTTAAAATTGAGAGGACGCCACACTGGTCATTTTCAGACGTAAAAGCATGTCTACGAAATTCTAAAAAAACGGCATCAAAAAGTGGTTTTAGAGTAAAAATGCCTATTATGAAATTTATAGAGAATAATATTTAGGAGGGAACCTGGTTTATGTTATTTTTAAATATTACGTATTAAAAAAGTAAGAGTTAATGTTAAATAAAATGTTTTTGTCTTTTAATTACGAACTGTATATTTAGATTAATACAAAACCCAAACCAGGTTCCCTCCAAAATATTGTTCTGTACAAATTGTATAATAGGTACCTATGCCGTATTTTTACTCTAAAACCACTTTTTAATGTCATTATTTTAAAATTCTGTGGACATGTTTACGTCGTTACATTTAATTTTTATTGCCGGTATGTGCTACTGGGCGTTGTGACAGCGGTCGCGATTTCCTCCACAAGGTACGTCAAAAAGTAAATTATTTCAACCATTATCGATTATCGTCAACGAGCCGACGACAGACGCTATCGAAAATAGTTCATGCCGATTATGGTAAATAGTAAATATATTATATAATAATATATATACGATAATAATAAAATAATTATACATAGGTATTATATTATTATTATAATATAATCATAAATAGCAATATGAATTGTTGGCGTTATATGCACAACTCAAAAATAACTGCAAATGTTGGTTGGGTTACGTTATCTAAAATGTGGTGGTACAAAGGTATGTTTTTGCACCACCAGAAAATCATTGAAATTTATATACCTATAATATTATTTTCAAGAGCAAAAGAAAATATAGGTATCTCCTTAAAATTAATTTTTTTAAGTACCTAGTATAGGTACTTAGATATATATATAAATAGGTATACAATTGTAATTTTCGTACATGTATTAGACCATGAATATATAATAAGACCATTATATTAATTAAATTATTATCTCTATATATATTCTAAAATCGTGTAACCACTATAGGTAGTTAAATTATCTATGGTAAATTGGTAACCATAGAGTTCTATCTTATTATGTCGGGATCGCACAGATATTATACAATATACATATATCTGTTATTGTATATATCTGTGGTCGGGATATATTTTATAGTAGGTATCACAGAATATGACATTATTCTATAGTATTCTATTTTTCTCAACGTTGTACATGCCATAATGTGTTATCCCTGGATCATTGTTCATTAATTTCTCAAAATTCAAATATCAGATGACAACAAGTCGTATTGAACATTTTTAATATTAACTTATAGACCTTATACGTTTAAAGTTTACAATACATTTACTTGTTTGATTTATGTTAATTATTAAATAAATTAATAAGTAGGTACTTTATCCTTTTATTTTTGTGCCAGTTGGTTTTGTTCAAAATGAGTGAACCAAAAAAAAGAAAAACGATCCAAGACTTTTTTTAAAACAGTCTAGTGATAGTAAGTTATTTAAAATTTGAAATAATAAAGTAATTTATATTCATATAAAATATTAGGTAATGTAATAAACCAAGTAGAGCAAGAGCATAATAAATTATCTCAGAATCTTATTCCTAGTTCCAATTCTCAAGATGCTGATAAGAACTTAATAAAAATAAATCTAAACATGAAATTAATGTTTCATATAGGTACTCCTTTTAAATTTTTATATTTTTGAATATTTGTTTTTTTCTAGAATAACTAAAAGTAAAATAACTGAATACAATTGAAAGTATTGTAATACATTAATACCTATATGATATAGTTTATCATGTAAAATCTAGTTTGGGATCAAAAATGTTTTTTAATTAATCATATACTTAAATTCTTAGTGTAAAGACTAAAGTTTCATGTTGCATTAATTAGCTATATCATGCGTATATCACGTGTGTTAATTTTGTTGTTTTGTATATAATATTTTTGTGCATAGGTAGTTTTATTGTACAATATGAAGTATTTTGTGTAGGTATGTTTCACTATTTAAATAGTTGATGTTTAATTGGTCTAAAAGTATGTACAGTAAAGTATATTATTTAACCATATACTGATTTGTTAAGTTGATAATGTTTTGTAACCTGTTAATACTTAAAATATAGTTGTAATATCTATTGTATGATTGTATGTCTGATTGTATGTCAACTCTCGGTAACTCGAACCTTGATAACTCGAAATTCTCGATATCTCGAATAATTAATATTCCCTTTCAAATAACAATAACACTTAATGTTTAAATAATCTTGTTAACTCGAAAATTAATTCAATAAATTTTCGATATCTCGAATTTTCTTATCCAAATTTAGTACTAAAAATAGTTTATTAAGGCGATTATTTTTTATTTATGACTTGTTTTGTAAAACCTGACCGTTAGAGTCAACTAAATATTTGTAACTTATACCTTGGTAACTTCATACAACAGATTTCAATTAAGTTTTATGTCACCTGTTTGTTTAATCATTTTTCGTGTGTAACAGTGTTAAAATGGTTAAAAATTGGCTCAAAATTAACAACATTATCACTAGCAGAAAAATGAACTTGCTTAAAATTATCGAAAAATGCGAAAAGAAAAAACCTGAAATAGCCAAAGATTTTGTAATTCCAGCGAGTACATTGTCTACAATAATAAAAAAATAAAGATAATATTTTAAAAATCTATTTATAAATCTAATTAATAAATTAATAATTTTAATTTTATTTAAACCCAGCAACTTGGAAAAAAAATAAAACTAGGAGAATACTCTGATATAGAATTCTGTTTATTAAAATGGGTTCAACAATGTCTTGACAGAAAAATGTCTAATGAGAATGTAAGAAAACATTTTTTTTTATTTCTTTAATGTGAAAATTATTTAAAATTAAAACATACTTTTTAAAAGTTTTTGATAACTCGAAATTTTTGGTAATTTTTTTTTTCTTCTTGAATTTTGGGTTATCGAGAGTCGACTGTAATATGTTATGCAAAGTCTATGGCTGATTCTACATATTATGTGAAAAATTTCAGCAACCAGGAGTCAGAGATATTCTATTACTTACTGTAATCAAATAGACTCTGGCAGCCAAATAGTAATCCATATGAAATATTTAATATTAAATTAAATATTACATTGTTTAAAATGTTGAAACATACCATATTACTTTGAATAGATGCGATAAGATTTTCTTGCATGGATCCAGTAATGTTATCTATAAATTTTCTTTTGAAATTTGAATCTTCCAGTTTTTTATATCTATCAATTATGTACTCAGCATTTTCATCTACATCTTCATCTTTTAATGTCAAAAGATTTAAAGCCCTATAATTTCATAAATTCATAAGTAACAACAATTAAATTATTATTTAACAAAAACTATATAACGCACTAAGCAAGCTTACTTATGATTGCTATGAACTTTTTTATTCAATTTTGAATTTGATATAACAGACGGTTTAATGTTTTCATCAAGAATTGGCATTTCTTCTTCAAGTTGTTGAAATTGCATTTCCATACGACTAATTTCTTCAATTCCTAACTTAATAAACTAAAAAAAAAAAATAATTTCTTAAATTAAATTTTATTTAAAACTAAGTATTACAATTAGCTACGACAATTAGGTATTAAAGACAAACTTAAAGGAAAATAAATATAAATCATATAAGAAAATAATGAGGAGAATATTAAACTAAATTTAAAAGCATGAATGGTTAAAAAATGATGATATATTAAGTATGATATTTTTGGTGTCAAAAAGAATATTGGAGGAATTGAAAAAGAATAATGTATGGTTATAATACTATGAAGGACTGGAGCAGGTGATAAAATTAGAAATATCATAAACCATAACATTATTGTGGAGTATACAGAGAGAAGGTGTTCAATGAAGTTTAAAGAAACGACAAAATATACTTAAATTTCATCTTCAAAAGTTTGATCATTTTTAATAAAAACTTACACATTTTCCTTTTTCTTTTTGTTGTTTTTTCTTAATGGATTTTTGCCATAAACGATTATATTCTTTATGCCACATATCTAATTCATGACCTGTTAAACCAGGAGGTGGCTTGATTTTAGGTCTTGTCATATCAAGTATTTCTTTATCTTCTTTCATACTTCCTTGTTTACGAGCATGCCGTGAGTCTATAATAATTAAATAATATAATATAAAAATGTAATTTAAGTAGTCAATTAAAATTATATTATACCAATATCTCTTCCTTTTAAATTAGGAGGATGAAATGACCTTGATTTTTGTTCATCATTCATATTTGACGGCCCACCATTGTCCAAAAAGAAGTCATCATCATCATCATCACCACCATGATTACTTATAGATTGCTGTCTAGGTACTTTATTTTTATCTGAAATATCAAATAATAATATTTGCAAAAAATAAACTATATATATATTATATATACTTTTTAGTGTAGTTGTAGGTTTAATATTGTCCTAATAATATTATTTTTCAGTTATATTGCTAAACATAATTGTAACTAAAAATAATTTGTAATATTTTTATAGACCAGCGTTTAAACTTTTTCTCTGCTGAACCCCTTAAAAATAGTAAAAATTATTGCAATTTTCATTTTACAGTATACAGTATAATTATAGTATTTTTAATTTACATTCGTGCACCCCTTCTGGTACACGTATGGACCCCTAGTGGTCTGTGGACCAAAGTTTGGGAAACGCTGTTATAGATTATTAAAATTATAATAATAATAAATCATAATTTCAGTATATCTAACTAGAATATTACCAACCAGAGTAATAGTTTATATAACACAATCTTAATAAATATAGAGATTTAGTTTATGTTCTAAAGAAGAAAAACCATACATAATTTGTAAAGAAAATATTGAATAATTAACTTGCATGCAATTGAAATGTTTATTATTATTACAATAATTAAAAATTAAATTGTTATCATTACAAAGATAAACATTAACACGAGAAACTATCCAATATTACCTTTAGGCCCAGTTTTCTTATTAATTTTAAAAGGTTTCATTGGCTGCATGATGATGTAAATGTTTAACAGTCAATTATTTTTTTATTATTAATATATGAGTAGTTTTAATAATATAATCACATTTTCTGGTACAAACAGTTAATAATTACAATTCATTTTAATATCTATGAATAGTTAACAAAGTTCCACCAGTATTTTAACGTTAAGCAAACTGTATACTGTGTATATTCACTGTATATTAATCTTAGGTAGGTATATTAAAATAAATTAGAAACTATTAAGCACTAAACAATAGATAAAGTTAAGAGATTAAAAATGTAAATGTTCTTTGTTCTTCCTATCTCCTATGACCTAAATAATAAAACGCCAAGTAGTTCGCCGGTTTCTCGATTGGGGGGGCTCTTGTTGTACTAAGCGCAGTTCCGAAAACTGAAAAAAGACTTCGCTGTAGTCGCTGCGGCCTGTCGTAATCAAAACGATAACATTGTGGCGATACGACCATAAACATAATAGATTTATATATATATATATATATAAATCTATTATGTCTATCGTCTATGGATACGACCGATACGTCCTAACTCCTAACGTACACCGTCACATGTTACACCCCGTCTTAATACCGGCACTATTAGGCAATAGGCATATTTGGCACAATGTAGAGAAGATATTACCTATATAGATATTGTATCTTCTCTACATCGTGGGCGTTGGTCATGCCGCCTCGCGGATTCGGTCCTTGTCGTGAACGGTCGAAAACGTCATGAGAGAACGTCACTTTTCCGCCGTCCTGTTTTCCCCGCTCATTAATTCATTTTTATCAGTTGACAGTTCATTATGAAATATCATTTCGTTTAATCGCGCGTTGTAAAGCGTTTGGTAAAAACAAAATCAAATCTTTGGTTTAGATGTAATGACAAGTACTAATAATGGAGAGATTACTTTATGGTGGTAAAGAACAAAATGTATTGATGTAAGATATTGGTGAAATAGCAAGAAAAACACTTCGTCAAACTATGTATAAAAAAAAATAAACACATCTTTAAGTACCTATTATAATTATGATTGTGACATAAAACTAAAAGCAAGAAAATTGATTTTAGGTACACTTATTTTGTTTCAATAAATTATTCACTTGGCTAGATATTATTTCGAGTTGAAATGTCAATTATAATATTTTAAAATTTTATAAACTTTTAATGCCTTTTGTTTATTTAGTTTCCGTGATATAGTGTGCATTTCATGTAAAGTAGAATATATTATATATATTTATATAATTTCTCGCCAATTAATTTATTATTAAAACAAAATATTGTGCTTAAATCAATAATACTTGGCATTTAGTTATGACTATCACACCTTTATGGTGCTTAAAGGTCTGTTTTTTTT
>VUJU01004739.1:0-17059 GCA_009835225.1 Aphis craccivora
AGGTACCTGTTCTATGTTTCTTGCAGTTGATTTTTTTAGTTTTCATGAATACTATGCTATAATCGTATTATTTCTATTTTTTAAATTAAGTTATTATAAAACTTACTTTATAGATACTATTTGTTTTAATTGTATTAATATAACTTATTAATATTTAAGAATATTATAATTTAATTTTTCTAAATAATAATTAATAATAATAATTATTATTATTTATCCATCTTGAATTGTATCTGAAAAATAAATAATTTTATTTAAACCCCTTGAAAGATATGAATAGGCAATAGAGTATGCAGGAATACGGTTACCTACCTTATCAGAATTGATAAGTGCTAAATGTCCGGGAGCTAACTTCACAGGCATTAAAGATGAATGATATCAGTATTAGTAAAATGTGGTATGATATAGGACAAGCCAAAGACTTTACCAATGACAACTTAAAATATTTTAATATATCAAAATTAGCCAGTCTTGTGTTAACCTTGTAATTCTGAAGCCAAACGTATTTTTTCAGTTATGAATGATGTGGAGACTAAGAAACGAAACAAATTAGCTGATAATACTTTAAATTCTGTTACAGTAATTAGATCTTCTTTCAAGGATAAAGAAATATCTTGTGTGGAGTTTAAAGTTACCCAGTCTCATTTAGATCTCCACAATCAAAATATATACAAAGATATATAACAACTCTTATTAAATTATTCTAGTCAACACAATTTATATTATATAATTAAACTCTTACATATTCTTACATATAACTACTATTATGTATTAGTTTAAAAACCTTTAAGGTTTTTTTTTTTATTTTTCTGTTATTATCTTGTTATTAATTTTATGTTACAAATTTATTATTATTAACAACTATTTTCTCAATGATATTTTAGTTTTAACAAAGTTAATAAGTTTTTTTTTCAATTATTAATTTTGTTTGTTATTTATTTATATTTTTGGTTAAACAAATAACATTTGTTTAGCTTGAAAGTAATTTTTAAATTTTATATTTTACTAATATTAAATTAGTGTTTATAATCAATGGTTATACTTGTAAGTTGTAACCTGAGAGGTTAACAGTAACAAACAAAACATACCCCCCCAAGATCTATTCTGTCCTCACTTTCATGTATGCTTTGTCTGAAGAAAATCTGATGAAAATTTTTTTATGAAGGGAACTTTTGACTGAAAAAGGGAAATTTAGAGCCATGTCGAGGGAATTAAGTGTTATCACTAGGGCAGAGGACTTGTAGCATTTGCATATTTATTTTGCACAGTCCCAAAAATAGCAGAGTACGAAACAAATGCGTTCCATGCTTCCACAAAGCTAGTTTTGAAATTTTATTGTGCATATAAATGCATATTTTGCGTGTTTTTTTTGGTTTTTAGGGCATATTTTGCATTTTTTCGGTTTTTAGGGCAAATTTCTTTCATTTTATTTTATTTTTCTTATATTTTAACGTTTGAAAATTTGAAAAAACACCTTATTGTCCAATGCAACTGACGCGTACCTGGTGATGTGACGGCGTCGGGATGTGGATGTGGTGAAGGATAAATAATTTGTAACACAATTTGTCGGGGAAAGTGTTGGTTTGTTTTTATTAAGACGTCAGAATGAAAACAACGAGACAACGGTTTATATGAATAAAAACAAACAAACGGGGAAGAACAAAAAAAAAATAATAAAAATTTTGCGGTCGCACTTTGGTGATGATGCGGTGTAAAAAAAAGTGAGATTAACAAAAGATGAAGTGTGTGCGGTAAAACGCGGATCACAAGACTGACTCAGTCTAGGTCCGGTTCGCGGGTCGGCGGTTCGATCGTTCCGCGCGCGGTTGTTGCGCGTCGGTGTCGTCCGTCGTCGTCTGGCGGTTGATAAAGAAAGTAATTAGCGGTTTTCCGCGTAAATGCCGTTTGAATTCAAATCGGTATTACGCGAGCCGTGTCAAACTTCCAAGTTAAAAATTTGTGCTGATCTTAAACATTTGAAACTAAAATATTTTGTTAATTGTTTTTTAGTAGTCGAAGAAATTGAAAGTTTTGAAAAAGTATCCAGTTAAAATAATAATTCAAATAATTAATAGTAAGTTGTTAAATAAAGTTGAAAATATAATTTATTCATCAAAATAATAAGTACCAACAGAAAAATTCTTATTTTTTGTTCAAAAATATTCACTTTAAAATTCATATTTAAGTGCATATTTTGTATATTTAAATGCATATTTTGTGACTTTTTAGAGTTACAAGTCCTCTGCCCTAGTTATCACAGATACCATCACTGGACGCATCACAGTATATAATGAAGTCTGAAGACCAGCAACATCAAATGTACCAAAGCTATCAACACCAGAGCACTTTTATGACACTCAGCCACTTATTTTATTAGTTGCATGTACTTTGTTTATACGTAATAAAGACATTACCTATTCATTATTAAGTTGTAACTATTCGTTTTAAATAATACTTGGATTCAATTCTGATATTGGCACGCAACAATAATGATTCTGATAAACCAATATTCCTAGTAGAATTTAGATAGACTAGTATAGAATAGACTTAGTAGAATCAACAAGCGCATACCATCGTACTTAACAAGTTAACAGTGCCATTCTAATTAATTGTAGAGAGTGTAATTAACTAGAGAGTACAGTGGTAAGACGTACCTAGTAGGTTGTACCACGTATACTAATATAATATAATATGTACTTAAAACCACTAATATAATTTGGTTTTGTCAGATATATGAGATATAAAATGCATAATCATTTAAACCTTTATGCTTTATGCACCTTCCATCTCAAAATAATAACTTTATTTAGTATGCTATATTTAGTTTTATTTTATATAGTAATTTAACATTTTTTTTCAGTATTGTATATTAATATGGCTCACATGTGCAAAATAAAAACATTTTTTTGATATTAGAAATGTTTGTGTTTTTTTAACTAATTTCAGTTTTTGTAGGCAAACAGGGCTGGTCCCAACATGTCCACATTAAACAGAATCCACTGAAGATACTAAATTATTAATATTAAAGATTTACAAAACTAGGAATTTAAAAAAATATGAGAACTGAATATTTAAGTTTAAAACCAACAGAAGAAAAACAATATACATATTATAACATACCTAATACAATTATTACATAATCAAAATTATACTACACATTTCGGGAATATATCGTTAGGAACTTGATATCATTCAATAAATTTAAAGTTACAAAAAGACTTGATGAATTAAAAATGATTAAAATATTTAACCATTAAAAATAAAATGATTTTTATTACTACAGTAGTCTCGCTAATCCGGACAATTTATATTTTCGTACTTTAGTACTCATGTATAATGTATATATTCGAGAATACCTAAATACCCATTATAAAGATATTGTTGTTTTGATTAATACAATAATAATGCGTAATGTAAAATTGTAAATCAATAAATTTTGAATTTGTATAAATACATAAAGTATTTTTTGAAAAATATTTATTAGTAAGTTAAAAAAAAACATCATTCCGTTTAATCCAGATTTTTGTTTTGATGGACCAGATAGAGTCTGGTCTCATTTAGTCCAGATTAGCAAGACTCTACTGTAGTTAAAAATTTGACTTAACTTCTAATGAGTGTTAAAATTAGGCCAAAAGAAGTTTAAGACATTGGGAGCATTAAAATTATACTGTTGATGTTTCAGGTTTATAACAGTTTCAAAATAAAATATCACAGACTTTACATTTTTCACGAACATCCCAATCCATGTTAAAATTTACAATAATATTGTCTCGATCTATTGGTATATTACATATTTCACATCTAAAAAAGCTATCCAGCATGCTTTCTTTGACGTGATCATATAATTTTTTCTTTTTGGAATATTCCATAAGACAGACATCAAAATATTTAATTTTCTTATTTGTATTGACAGGGTTCATCCTTAAAAAAAAAAAAAAAATCATTAATTATTTCATTGATAGGTATTGTCATAAACCAAAATATTTTATTAATTTGTATAGTGATACATTATATTATTAAATTTATAAAATGTGTAAAAGTGTACAACAAAAATCTTGATAGTTGCATTATAATGTTATTACAAATATATATTATTTTAACTACCTAACACACAGTTTAATGAAATAACTATTATGTACAATTTTAATTTTAATTAATTAATAATTATATTTTATCTACTCTTACTGAATAAAAAAATTATCTTATTTACATATCAAAACTGTTATTAGTAGGTAGACAATTTTTAATTATATGCGGAATTCACGTGGCAGGTGATCTCTCTTGATATAGGAATCAACGAATTCAAACCTTTTTAAAATTTAAAATTATTCAGTTACTTACAATTTACAAATATTTAAGTACCATTAGCGTTTTTTAAAAACTGTTATAAACTTCAATAAAGTGTCTTGGGGTAAACTGACAACCATTCTTTAATAAGATGGCAATATAGGAGTTCAGATGAAATTTTGTACATTTTTCGAAATATTTTCATTTTAAGATATAACTAAATTACATTCTATTGTGATTGTCTAAATGTTAGCTCCTATTTACAAATCACCAAGATTTTTTGAGTGATTTATTGTCAAATGATTATAAAAATGGTTTTATAAAACTTAAAATCATTTCCACTCATCTGACATAATTGTTGTTCCTAGGACTTTGGAGTACTTATCTTTCAATAATTTGAATAAGTGTAGCTAGTAAATATATGATGAGTACAAAAATAATTAATCTTTGTTTTTTACTGTTTGAAATAATTTTTCTTAAAATATATTTATATCCATATTGGTTTTTATTTGATTGTTATAGACCCAGGCAATTTATTTTTAAGATAGTCCAGATAATTTGAAAACAAATGTCCGAGGGCCAAAAAAAAATTAAACATTAGTTTATAATTAATGACCAATGTATTTATTTTTGTATTAAAAACACAATTTAAGATAAATATTTATAAGGTAATCATATATTTTTACTAATAATAACACAATTTTATTCTTAAAAGTGAAAAATGACATTTCTTGTTTTGAGCCAGTTTTGTAAAATTTACTCTCGAAGAACAAATAATCCTCAGTTTTTTCAAGGTGGAGATCAGTTAATCTAGAATAATATGTATTTTTTAAAAAATGTCATTTTAGAGAATGAAGTTTCACATATGTATGCGAAACCAAACATGGTAGCAAATTTTATGGCCAGTGTCTACATTCTAAAATGTGCAGAAAACCAGAATTAAAGAAAAACATTTTTGGAGATCCAGTTATTTCTTCTTTGTGGGCCTGACTTGGCCCACGTGACGCCTACTTCCGACCTCTGTAATAGACCATATCATTACGAAGGACTATTCTAATGTATTGTTGAATTTTAAACTGCATAACAGATGATCATCTTGGAGGACAGTGATACTGATGATTGCTTATCAATTGATGCAAATACAACAAAAAGTTCAATGACAAAACCACTTAATTCATCTAGTCACAGTAGTACTCCATAGTTTTATTCTACACATAGTATTGGATTTCCATTTACACTAATTACTAGCTCATCTTTGTTTCTAAACCAAAATGTAAGACTTAAAAAAGCTCTTATAAAATAGTTAATTAATTTAAGCTCAAGTGAAATGGATGATATAGACAAAAACTTCAATGTATGTTCTACACCTCTAGTTCTTATTTCAATACTTTTAGTTCAGTTATGATGCTACTGAAAATCAACAGAAAAAATCCATGTGGTCTTAATACCATAAGATTTGTTTTTTTTTTTTAGAAAATGGAGCCTCTGTTACACTCACTCACACATCTTTGAGCTAGATAATAATTTCAATAATTTTGAAAACAATTGATTTTAAATGAAGTTATATTAAACATACTTATTAATAAAAAATGTCAAACAATAATATGCTATTATACTAATATTATACTTATATTAATAAATTATTAGATATATACATATATATTAAAATTTTAAAGAATGTTTTAAAAAAGAATCATTGATATTATTTAGTACATTAGCCAAATTAGAATTTAATAATTTTTTTTTAAATTCTTTTAAAAATATATATTTTAACTGTATCTTAAATACATTTATAAGGAATTTATTATAAAATTGTAATAAAAAACTCACTCAATAAAAGTAATGGTTTACTGTTTTCTTTGAAAAATGTCTAAATATATAGGAAATTAAAAAATAGATATAATTAAACTGTCAAAATAAATTACCCAAAGATAATTTTAAAAGTTAACACCTTAGAATTGTTTTTATCTCTAAATAATTAATGATTTAAATGTTTTTTATGATATTACTATATATTATATTATAAGAAACTCAAAAATCATCAACAACCATTTGAGTATTTTGTATAGAAATAGATAGTTATTGTAAATGTTTATTATTTAAATATTTAAGTCATTTTAAAATGTAATACAAGTTTATCTGATAAAAATGGTACATAAATATATAATTATATATATTTTATGGACCATCAATCTTTTAAACCAACCAATAGCTTTAAATTATGAAATTAATTAAATTTTTTATATGGTTTCCATCTTTTGATTTTAAAATTAAATTAATATATATTTATTTGGAACTGCAATTTTTCTAATATCTTTCTTAAACAAAAGTAAATTAATTTATCTAAGATACATTAAATTGGTAACATTTAATTTTACTCATATTAAAAAAAAAAAACAAAATGCTAATTAAAATCAATATTGTCAGAACATAAACAGTTTACGTTAACTTAAATAAGAAGATTAACAGTAAAATTTAACTTACGAAACTCTATAACATTCATTACAAGATTGATTCACTGGATTAATCTGATCATCAATATTGTTTTCAGTACTATTGTCAACTTCCGTTTTTATTGTTAGTATTTGATCATGGTCTATTCTGGTTAGTTGAATGCTAAATTCTTTCAATTGGTATCTAAACACAACAAATAATATTATTAATATACAAAATTCAATTTTTTATTTTATTTTTCATTGATCTTATTAATCCTGGCAACTATGGCCATTAGCTGTTTGTAGGTTTTTAAATGTTTTACTGTAGGGCAAAATACAATTGGTTGGACACGTGGCAAGGTTTTTACCTATACAATTTCCAGGTGGTCACCCATCTAGGAACTAGTGGCAGTGGCTGGTATTTACTCTCAAGTCTCAATCATGTTACATGATTAATAGCAAGCACTGCTCCAAGCCAACTAAATTTTTTTATTATTTTGTACATTCTATGTCTCTCTAAACAAAACTTTTAAAATCATAGATGTATATTATAATACAAAACTCTATTAATTTTAAAAGGTGAAAACTGAGTTCATAAGACATGAAAAATGAACAACGACAGTTTGAAAAACAGTGTAACTAATAACAAAAAGTAAGAAAGTAGGTAGAAAGGATAGAAATTTCAATGTATCAAAAAAAGAAGAAATTAATATTTTTGTCATAATGGATTGATGAAATTGTTAATAAAAAAAATAATAATAATATAAGAAAATAATTGTAGAGAAAAATAAAATATGGAATGAATAAAGCAAATAGTCATAAGAAAATGTATTTTAATAAAGAGATGAAAAGGAACGTTAATTACAGAGAAAAAATGATAACTGCTAAAAATTCAATTAAAATAAAAAAGAATAGTCTAATAATCTGGAAAGGTCTCAGATTTTAAAAAAAATATAAATATCTAATTTTGAAATTTCAATACAATCTTAGATGGTATTAGAGATGAAAAGTATTACCTTTAATTTTAAAAATGGAATAAATAATGTTTGTAAATTATTAAATATATTATACATCATAACCAAATGATTTTTATAGTTCACATGTACAAAATACTATATTTGTTGCTATTACCGTTAAAATGAGAATTGAATAATAAATAAACCATTAACAAATTTATTGTCCTGTTTCATAAGTTATAAATATAAACTATTTAACACAAACAAATTCTTTAAATAAATTATGAATATATTATTAAATAGTATTAATCTGTCTTCATTCAAAAATTTTAAATGATTAAGAATAAATTAATAATGTACTTTAAAGTATACCAATTGTTATAAAAAAAAATAGTTTATACTCACTTTTTAGTAAGCGCATCAATATTTTCCATAATGATGAAGTTATCTGTTATTATAAATAACTGAATAGGTATATAGTAAAACTCTTAACCACCAAACTTATTACTCCTTAAAAAAAAAAAAAAAGTTAAGTAGAAATTTTTATAGCAGTAATAATTTTTTCACTTAAAAAACTAATATTTATTAAATTTATTAAATTGACGAGTTAACTTTATATTATATTAGTTATACATTTATTTTATAACCACCTACGATACAAAATTACCAAATAAAATTGTTTAAATGAAAATGTCAATTATCCAAAAATAAATATTTGTATAAACTTTTGTTTGAGGTTCAACTACATATTAATTAAAATACATGAAATGTATTAATAAAACATCTAAACCATAAACAAAATCCTAACACTAATAAATCAAACTTCTAACTAAATTAATATTTTAGTACAGCGTTAATATCTTTCATTACCTATATTATATTATAATAACAATTATTACTTCTCTTGGATTACTATTTATTTCAAACCTTAATGTACATAACTAAGTTATTTTTTCATTAAAAATAAAATTATTAGCTATAGATTATATTATCATATACACTCATATCAGTAATATCTAAGGATTTTTTTTATTACCATACATTACAATAAATAAAAAATAAAAACTTACAGCAAAAACAAATGATAACGGTGAGTTAGTCAAATGACAAGTACCGAATAAATGGTATACAATGGGTTACTTACGCATATTATAATAGCATATATTATTATTGTTGATTAAAGATATAACAAATATGAGAGGTGAGATGAAATGTAAATTTCATTTTTAAGAGTTAATAAAGAAAGGGCGAAAAAATATTTTAATGATACATACAATAAAATGATAAGGTATAAACTGTTGAATTCAAACTTTATAACAGCTGCTATTAACAAAACTTTGACTTATCAATAAGCTACAGTGTAGGAGTGTCAGTTACTACAAATTTACTCATAGGATTCCTGATAAATTTTTGAAAAACGTGAATTACGACTTACGAGCAGATGATAGTAACTGTTTGTTCAGAAAAATATTGTTTCAATTTTGAATTTATGATTGTTGAATTAAACCGTAACTAAAAAAAAAGTGAGTGTGCTTATGACCGCACGACTGAAGTGAAACTTCTTTCGCTCTATCTATATGTATATATATGAATGTGTGTGTGCAATATACAAACGAACAACTGACTGAAGTATACACATATTTCATTTTCCAGCTGTAAGGAAAGAAAGAAAAATGTGCGCGCGCACTGCTGACGCTTGCCTATATCCCCCACCAATTACCGTTCGCCTCGCCTGATCACACTTTTCGTAACGCGTTCGTCAGCTTACTCCCCAAGCCAAGCGCGCGTAAAGAAGTTTCACTTCAAAAATCATAATTCATAACAAAATAAATATATATAATATACCTAAGTAATAATATGGATCAAATATGAAGTTAGTACTCACAATTCAAATTGACTATCAGACTGTCGAAGAGTCGAATTGATTATAAATAATAATATCACGGTTTAAGAAATACGGGTTACCTATCAGCCCCTGAGCGTACAAACCAAGTCATGGTTAAATCCATAGATAATACATGGGTTAAATAGTTCATATTTTCACCACATGGGTACTACATTTTCAAAGGTGCGCGGCAAAATATTTTTATTTTTTAAATATAAAATATATTATGATATGACCTTTTTACTTATTGAATCTCGAACCTAATGAGTTAATTACTTTTCTACATTATTTCTATTATAATTGGTAATTATTAATAAACCTACCAAGGGCGGACTTAGGTATGTGGTGGCCCGTGGGCGAAATGCATTGTGGGGGCCCCTTATGCATAAACAAGAAAATATATTTTTTTTATTAAAATATCATGAAATTGTGGAGGCTCCTGGGCTACAAGCTGCAGCCCGCTCAGCCGTCTTCTAAATCCGGCCTGAAACCTATAATTATGGCTAACTAAAATGTCTTTTGTAATGAACAACACTATTATTAATTCAATTAGGTAATTTTAAAATTATAATAGTTTGGAATATTAACTTATCTTTTCTACTTGGTTTAGAAACACTTAATCTAAAATACACATAAATTATCTGGAAAATAATATCTTTCATCTTATATTTAAGAATCGATGACACATTCTATTTCAATTCCATATTCATAAAAATTATTCCTAACATTCTATGCATTTTCCTTATCAAATACCCTGTTTCTTTTTTAACTTTTAAATATAAAACTCTTTCTACTTTAGTAAACTTTTATACTATTTCATTATATTAAATATTTTCCATTAAATATACTTTTCCTACTATTAATAAAAAGTATTGTGATAATTATCGAACTATAATAAAAAAAACCATAATATCTAGGTTAAAACAATTTATTGTTACTATTTTTATAACAATAACTTTAAATTAATACAATATTTTATATCACTTATAACTCTACATACAATTATTAATGCTCTACAGATTTAGTAAAAATAAGTATTTAAACTTTAACCCATATCTAATTTAGATAAGATACGATAGCTAACCTACATATTCCTAATTAACTGCAAATAATGTCATCTTGGTATAACATCACTAACCCTGTCGAAGTTAATACGGCAGTACTAATTAAGTTAAATTATTAATATAATACATAATTAATTAATAGTTATTATTTGAACTAAAAAATATTTATTATAATATTTACTTATGACCAAATGTTTAGTATAATATTTAATACATTTAAAACAAGTGAAATTTAACTAACTCAAAAAATGATTAAACTTCTTAAATAAGCTGTAATTTATGCTTTAGGAAACCACATTGCAATAAAAGGATGTTCTAATATTATGTCAGTTGACTCATAGGAAAAAAATAGTTAAATTATTCATAAATGCGTTAGTGAATTTCAGTAATAGCCAATACTCTTTAGAAAAGTCATACATGTAATAGATACCAATAATTTCAGCGTCTTGAGATCATCCAAAACTTTTATTTTACTTGCTTAGGCCAAAACAAATGCCAACAGCTTAATTATTTACACTGTTTGATTACCAAACTTTAAAATATTATTACTGAATATTCACTAACTATAACTAAAAATATTTATATATTATTTTAACAATCATATAATGAATTAATAGATTTAATAGAATAATTTAAATTTATGTATTCATATAAGTAATACAAATTGTAAAATTTATAATTATTTGTGGCATATAGACATAATTATAATTATAATTTTAAAATAACATAATATAATATAATGAGGTCTATAAACTTAAATATTTATACGTTAATTACATTATATGTAAATTATTAACACAACTAAGCATTATTAACAATGATATTTAATATTATAGACAAATATGATAAATATTTAATAAATTTAGTAGACTAATTGTGTTTAAAATTAAAATTTTACTACTTTTTTTTAACAATAATATTATATTCAAGAATCAAAAACATTGGAAATACAAATCGAAATTAGTAACTGTCACAAATATAACATATTATAATATAATTATATTATACAATTTAGTTAATAATATTAATGTTATAATATAAAATATAATTAATTGTTATTAGTACAAGAAATTGTAATTAAAAAATATATATATATTTATATTTTTATTATATGTTTACACACAAGCAAACATCTATACTGAATATTAAATTTATATTTTTAGTTTTAAATTATTTAATAATAATTTTGTAATTTTATCACCACAACTCATGACACTACAATAAACATTTGTGACCGACACTTTAGAACTGAATAAAATGATCTAATCTTATTTATTTCTACTCTACCAGCAACCAAGCTAATCAATATTGAACCTAGCTTGAGTGCATTTATCTTATCTCAACAGTCGATAAAATGATGATAATGCATATTTTAAAAATATTATAGTATTAGTATATACCAGGGGTGGCCAGCGAGAAGAGACTCGCGAGCCACCAATTGTAATAATAAATATGGAAGAGCCAAAATGTAATACTATTTACCGTTACATTTTTGTGACACAAAAATTTTATGTTTAAAAATAATTTAGTATTTCATAGCATTATAGATTACAGGAACTGCTATCATCACCAATTATCAATAATCATTCACCTGTAATATAATTTTTAAGTCGATAATCGTTTAATGGAACAAAATAAGAACTCTTAACATTTAATTAACCCACTGATTTTTAAATATTGTATTTTCCATAATCATTTTACCTATAGGTAGCGGAAAGTATATACATATGTGTACAACTTGATGAGGATGTAATAGATGTATAACATTGATTAAATTTGTCATGCATTTATTTTATGGCAGTTAGCGTTTAATTTGATCTTTGATTTTCATCTGGCAGAAATGTTCGACTAATATTTTTTCATATTTTTTTTTTTTTTTAACTATAATAAAACATAATAAATATTTTCTGATATTAATAAAATATAACGCTAGAATATATAACAAACAAAACAAAATACTGATTAATTAACATTTCCAATTTTATTTTACTGTGATCAAATGGTAATACAATAATAAAACAATAAAACAAATGTACTTTAACTATATAATGCTTAAATAACTTGACTTATTTGAGTGCTCTCCAATAACAAATGAGAGTTTAGAAATACTTCACTGTTTAAATTACTGAGGAAAGTGTCTTTAATATCTGTTGTTTTAACACTTTATATTAAAGTAAAAAATTATACTCTCATTATTTAAATGAATTACATACTAGAGTAAAATTATATAATATAATAGTATGTATATATAACAAAATAGTTACCATAGTAATAAATTAAATTAAGATTTTTCTGAAATACAACAATGCCATCATTATAGCTAAATTCATTTAGACCTAAAAAAATGTAAATGTTTTTTATCCTATACCAGATAGATATTAAAAGATATTACTTGATTACTGTTGTTTTGGTCCTGAAAAACTGTTATTGCTGATAGAGTTCACTAAAAATATTAAATAACAAATAATAGAGTATTAATAAGATATTGAATAATATATTAATATTTCATAAAAAGAAAAAACTTACATAGTTACAAATGAGAAAGAGCTCATATGAAAGAAGGTTGTAGACTTGTGGTTATTTTTTGAGTTTCATAAGTTAAATTAATTTTCTAAATCTATTTACATTTTTTCTCCCTTAAATTTATATTTTGTTTTCAAAAAGAATCTGAAATTAAGTCCAATAATTAATCCTCAATTTATTTATATCTGATAATGATATCTACTAATAATGTAACTAAAAATGTAAATCATATGAAGCTTATACTCTAATAACATCAACATTTAAAATTTCATACATTGTTGAGCACATTTTTTCATACTTCAAAATTTTTACACTGCAGAGTATTAAGATTATTTTTCAGTTATGGACCGTGGTAACTAAAATTGCTATAGGCCCTCCTTTTCATTCGAATGAATTGTGGTCCCAACTTCTACTAAACTTTAATAGTAGAGAATATTATTGATGTTTATTAACGGGGCTTAGAAATTTTAGCACTTTAACAAAAAATTATACTTACTTTATATGATTTGCTTTAATATTCACTTAATAAAATTACTAAAATAATAACACACAAAATTAATAAACATGCAAGATAAAAAATTTTATGAAAGAATTAAATTTTTTTATAGAATATGGTAGTAGGTATTTAGAAATTATTAAAGTATTGGGTCCAGCTCTGGAACATAAATACAATGAATTCGATAATAAAATTGCAGTACAAAACACCTAACATAATTTTAAAAGTAACCAAATTATTGGAATTTATTTGAATAAATTGTCTAATGTAATCAGCAATCACAACCAATATAGTAACTACTATTTGAAAATCAAAATGTGTTTTTATTCACGTATTTGTATACTTCATTGGAATTATATTGTTTATTTGTATTATAAAAAATATGCTTATATAAAAATAGCACTATTAACCATAAACATGCATAAATTAACAAAAACAATTTTTATATAGCAGTAGAAGTGTGAGAAATTTGAATTTTAAGTTTGATGTTCTGTGACTTATCAAAAAAGTAAACGTTTGCTAAAACTTCCAAGCCCTGTTATAATCATATAGTTAATATTGGCAATATCTGTCTTACAATAATTTAGATATTATCAAAAATGTAGATAACATACAACACAATAAAAGTGCATGTATAATGTAAATAGCATACAATGAGTTTAAAAAAAATAGGACCTATGAATATGTACATGGATAGTAATAATTATAATACAGGAATGTATTATAATTAGGAATGGGTTCTCGAACACCTTGAACTTTAAGAAATTCAAACAGTTTGAAGTTTGAAAAAAATGCAAGTTGGAATTTGAATATAAAAATGAGTGTGTCAGCATATTATTTTTTTTCTTGAATATATATTGTGTTACACAGTTTAAAAAAGGTTTTTGATTTTTATTTAGATTTTAGTTGTTATGTTTTACTATTTAAAATGGCACTTAAGTTATAAATGTTAAAAAATAAAAATACATATAAATATTAAATAATAAATATATAAACAATTTTTATTTAAATTTTTTACTCAAAATGTGAAAAATTCATTTCGACCTATCTCTAATTATAATATTATTTATAAAATATTTGTTACAGTTTTTCATATTTTTTAGAATTGAAAAAAGAATATGTAAAATAATCACCATACAATTTTATAAACAAAATATATTTTTATTTAGAGGTCATCATTTCTTTCTGATAACTTATCTGCAGTCCATAGATGAAACAGTTTTATCATAACACTACTACAGTCAACAAATTAAATGCAAATAACCCAAAGGAACATTATTAACTAAACCCTGATGTTTCTTGAGTTCTAAAGCACTAGATCCAAAACAGTGGCACAACCAGGAATTTTTCAAGGGAGGGGTCCAACAAAATAAACCATTTTAATTTTTATAAACAATATATTTTTAATTAGTATTATTATTTTAAATATTAAATAAGTGCTAATATAGAAATTTCTCAAAGAAAAATCAAAGTGGCATTTTATTTATTAATTTATAATATAATAATTAATAATACGAGCCAAGGGGAGGGTCCTGACGTGGAGTCCACCCCCCTGGTTGTGCCACTGATCCAAAATGTCATAACAACAGTCAATAAATTCTTTTTACTGCATATTTATTGGAAAAACAAATTCTCCTTTCTACATAGGTTCTATGTGTAGGGAACTCTTATACAACTAGAATAACCAGAAATGAGCTTATGTGTTTAAAATAAATGATTTTGCTGGTATCTCTGCAGATATTACTTAAAAAAAAAGGAAAAAATAAAAAGTAAATAAGTAAAAATAAAGTTAAAAAATAAATAAATAAAAAAGTAAAATAATATATATATTATATATATTTTTTAAATAAGTTAAAAGTAAATTTGAGTATGGTTGTGTATTAAAAGTTTTAACAACCATACTCAATTTGTTCACAAATAATACAATAAAATCTTGCAGATACCTATCTGATAACTATCAGCTAGTTTACTATGACTATGATGTATGAACACATCATTGCATTCAAGTACTGACCAAAATTTTGGCCTTAGTTCACTTTGGGATGACTTTGGTAAGTAGTAAACCATCTACATAAATCCTAAATCAAATGATTATGAGTGCTGAATAATAATAATAATACAATTTTCAAAAAACATTCAATACTTAACTTTAAAACATATTTTCCCCAAACTACTTTTTTAATAATTGTATTTTTCAGAGTACTTACTAATAATAGCTCTGGCATCACTTGTAATAAGATTTATACTTGAATGTTTTTTTTTTTAATTTTCAATATTTAGTTAAAAACGAATTCCTACATTTATACATGGAGTAATTAGTAGAACTTTGCTTTCAACAAAAATATTGGGCAAAGTTGCATTATTAACATTTTTTTTTATATAGATAAGGTATATACAATCTGTGAATAAAGTACAACAGGTAATAGTATAACATGAACATTTGACGGAAGAAACTACCCAGTGGTGACATTATCAGATATTATTACCATCAAGTTACATTGCAACCATAATAAAAGATCACAGCCGTGGTTGCAACTAGTTTAACAATTATCATAAGCTATAGAAAAATATCAAAATTTGAATTAAAATAATGAATTATTTAAATTAGGTATCTAAATGTATATTACAATATAATTTAGAAAAATGATGAAATTAGTCGTTTGAATCAAATCTTTAGGTAACATAACTAAGAACATTGTGTTTAATAGGATTTAACTTTTTCAAATCAACTCCGCTGATTTCTTATCAAACACATTAACAAATTTGCTTATTATATTTGCTTATATTATTCCAACCTTTATGCTTACAAAAAAAAAAAAAAAAAACTGTAAATAAACTAATTAAAATATTAGACTTAACACGTACAATTCAAGAATTGTAAATGGGTAGGTATGTATAACGTTAAAATGATATCGTGATCAGAGTAAATATCACTGTTTTTAAATAACTCACCTATTCTGTCCATGTTTGAAATTTGACAGGGAAGTGAGTGATCGGTAAAAAGTTAACAACAGACATAACTAGGAGGACAGTAGTAAAATACACAGGTGAGGGATATGACTGAACAATAAATTCGATTTCCATAAACTTTTTTTAATAATATAGATAGAGGCCAAAAGGTAAACAGTAAACACAACGGTAGGTATTTACATGGACTTGCAACAATTTATATTCGCAATGCTGATAATATGGTGTCGACTGCTGAATAGTGAATACTAGATACGTATAATGATAATATTTTTTCAAACGATTACTGGTAACCAGGCTGCGTAATTTCTATACCTATTAGAGTTGTGAACACAACTTCCCTGATTGGTCCAATATTGCCGCGCAATTTTTGAAATATTTAAATATATAAAAATATTATCTATGTAGGTAATATGTATAATGTCATTAACTTATTACTAAAGGAA
>VUJU01004740.1:139-17051 GCA_009835225.1 Aphis craccivora
CTAAGACAGCAAAATAGTCAGTGGTGGTGATCGTGTGACTCGATCACCACCGGACGTCACGTTCGAATAAAGTGTTTTTACGTATTTTTGGTTTTACTTTATTTTGGTATACGTTCGAGCAATCGGCGTATACGACATATATAAATGATAAACATATATTTTGATTTTAACTTTATTATTAATCATTACCTATTATTAAAAAAATTGTGTAACACTGGAAACAATGTCATTATCAATGTAAAGTAATATCATTTTTACAACAGTAAATTAACTTTCATTGATAATAACCAAAGGCGTATATACTATTATTATTATTATTTTTTTATTATTATCATGGTTTTATGTTCACGTTCAAAGGGAAACCATATAAACGTTTTATACAAGTGTGTTTATGTTTATGAAAAAAGGGTTTTGCTCTACTGTGAAGGGAAAAATACTGTTGCATTATTCAAAAAGTTAGACTTATGAGAAGGCACGTAGATCGTGTGACGCATGTTATTTATTTAGTATATTTTTCCTAAAAATGTATTAAATTCTGTACGCGTTCAGTAGAGTTCCATGATATTATATAGGCTTATAAAGTTGAAGAGTTCCGTTGTCTCGAAATACTAAAATAATAAGTATTATGCTTAAATAGCATGTATTATGTGGCTTAAAAAGTATTCACATTTCAACGTAAATTAAAATGCGTCGTAACAACGTCAATAAAATACACATGTTTGACTAAAAAGTATAATATAAATCATGGTTTTCGGTAACTTGCAAGAGAAATATTCTGAGTAATTTTTTTTATGTATTTACTTATAATTTAAAATGCTAAGTGATCTGTTAAATAAGTTAAATTTTTATATATATATATAATATTATAATGTTTTTTTGGGCTGGATGTAATAGTTTCGATGGCAACCTAACAAATTAATAAATAGTATTTTGTGTTATGTGATAAAAAATATGCATGGAAAAACATCGAATTATAAAAATGGCACTAACGTTGATGTTATAGATTATGAGTGATAAATGTATCGGTTAACGGTTTCGGTTTTATAATAAATGTGTTTACTTTTGTGTATGGTAAAACAGTAAAAATGTTTCAATCTCGTACTTTAAGGACTATTTTTTGTAGAAAATTAGAACTAGTTAGTACTATGGGTATCAACTAAAATAATTATAACAATATATACGTTTAAAATTCAAATTTGATTAGTTGTATTAATTTAATTGTGGGTAATTAGTTTCTTATTAGTTTTAATTATTTTATGTTGAGTCTTTATTGATTTAAGAAATAAAAAAAAACGAATACAAAGTATAATCGTCACAATTTTATTACAGTCTACAATGTTTATATGTTTTGTTCAATATTTGATTTATGTGTAAATACGTTTGTAACTGCGATACACGCCAAATTTTATAATGTTTGAATCTAATCATTATTCATTTTTATTTCCAATAAAAAGCATGTACCTACATATAAATTATCAGATATTTAAGAGTTCAATATCGGGCAATTCTTATACTTATCAATTATCATATATTTGTTATAAAAAAATACTATTTTTTTTATAAAAACTAACATTATAGAATCTGCAAACAAAATAATTACTGTAGTACACTAGTACTTTATTAATCGTTTATAATGTTAGTTCTAGAAATGGTTATCTAATATTGACATTGCAAAAGATAACGCTTTATCATTTTATGAATGTCAGAATACCGGTTAAATGAGCAGGGTAAATTTTTACAAAATTAAGTTGCAAAATATAAGAAATAATATATTAAAAACGTATGGGCTGGATATGACATACAGACATACAGCATTCAATAAACTAGTGTGCTCTTTAAGAATAGACTTCTTCCATAGAAATAAATATTATATTATGTTGAGTGGATTTTTGTAGTTCACGGTGGATACTGAATATTAATTGGTATTCAATAATAAACTATTTCTTCAAAACATTTAATATTTACTTTTCGTATTTTAATAAGTACCAAAAATCTAATGAATTAGGTACATCGTCCAATACCTCCTACTTTAGAATATTACCATGAGTCAATTTAAAACGAAAAAACTGGAGTGTTCCTATGTACTGAGATTCTATAAAGTATTTTTTATTTTTATTTTGTTTTAAGTTATGTTATTTATTTCAATAAAATAACTGTAATATTATTTTTTTTCATATTACTTGAAGACATTATACGGAGACATGGATGGCACTATTATAAAAATAAACAATATGTTCATAGTCCACACAAATTTTGTGTTAAATTAAAACGTTTTTTGTATTACTTCACCATAATCTGATAAGTAGAATTTTATTTTAAATGTACATAATATTCATTAATTTGAAAAACAAATTTTGTTACTAAATATTAATTAAGTGTTTTATTAATATTATGTCGATTAAACTATCCAATATATTAATATTTATTACATTATTAACTGTTTAATTCCTACCTATCTACGTATATAACATACCTGCAGTGTTTCAGATTAAATGTTAGACGTGTTTACACTGTTTTTAGTTATTTTGGTAAAGTCAACAATTTGACAGTTACTATATTGAATTTTATTGGGTAGTGAAAAATATGATATTAATTAATTGGTTAGATTTAGTTTAATATATTATATTATATACCTATACAGCATATTATACCAGGATGGTATTACACTCTCGTAGAGTGTAATTTATATTTTATATATTGTAATATTATGTTGTACGTTATTTGTATTATTCAAATCCTGAATATTAGAGTGTATTTTTATTTTCATTATTTAATAATATAATGATTGGTTAAGAATAAAAAATACCGATTATTTAACGTGGTTAATGCTATTTTTTCAATGAATGATCAATAATTATTATGAAAAAAAAAATATAAACACAAAATTATACCTTAAAACCAAATGATTTTACAAGATGTGAACAAATTTTTATTATGGTATAGTCATTAAAATTGAACACAACCGTAATTATTGTGCGTATCTTTTATTCGAAAAATGCACTGAAAGTTTTGAAAATTTAATGTTAGAAAAAATCACTTTATATTTATAACGAACGTGAATTTATATGCAAATACATTAAGGTTAATAATTTACACGTAAATGTGCATTTTATCGTTTCAGTGAAATAAATTTTATTTAAAAAAAAAAAAAAAATTGTATTTTAAATGATTTTCAGTTGATTGTTTACACATTAGCGAATATGTAAGCTGTTTTATGATATAGTATAGAGTTTGTGAATTATTAACGTTTTAAATATATACCTTGAATAACTATTGTAGAAATGCTTATTCTAAAAAATAAGTTGGTCCATGTACGATTGGTTATCGACCTGTTTTATTATTATTTTTATTGTCGTCTTTATTTTTTTACCGTAGATTCCTGTTACTTCTCTTGATCTCAGGGGAATAAAAGAGATTCATTTGAATGTTTTATTTTCAAATACAAACACATGCTTAAACGCGCACGCCGTTTTGGAAACAATCGAAAATTCGATTAGTTGAAAATGAAGTTGAAAGATCTTCTCAAGCAGTTATCTTACTATTTCCGGCGTTCAAGTCCTCTAATAAATTTTCTATTGAAATTTCTATAATCATATAAAGAAATAAAAATTAATACCCATATACTACGTTGGAGGTTAACTGACATGTTTTCAATTCAGTTTTAACTATTTGATGGCACTAATGATAACACGTAACAAGAAATTTCACTTGATATTTATCGTTGGATATATTCAAATGAGTTTCCTTTAAATTTTAAACGAAAATGTCATGATACCTGTAAAAGAAGAAAAATACCCAATGCAAAAAGGTTTAAAGGACTTAATTTTCAGATTTATATTCTGAGGCGTAAATTTGGGTCCAAATGTTTCATACCAGATAGCTATCTGCTTGCAATATATTGTATATCTGTACCATTCCACATTAATTGTCTTCATAAAATAAATATGATATCATTATTTTAAATCATGTTTTTATTTTTAATTTCTTAGTGTCTATTCAATAGTTCTAGTTATGAAATTCTTAATATGATATAATAAATATTTTAAGCAGTTTATTTTAACGAAAACTAATTTTATATTTCAATGTAATATACCATTTCATAATTTATACCATTGAATAAAAATAGTGAAATCAAGATTGTGGAAACAATATTCTCACATTAATATTTACAAAATATTTATTTTTATTTTTTTATTCCTCATGTATAATTTTGTCTCGTCTATTACTTAAAACATAGTTTTTTAATAATTTTATTTCATTGAGTACTCCCCACAACTGTATTTGTGGGTCTGATAATTAATAATTGTGCATTTCAAAATGCATAGAAACTTGTTATGGTTTATAAAATGCAATTAAAAATAAGATTGTTCATGTAAAAAGTATGAAGTCATACAAATCTAATATAGAATAGTATAAAATATTGTATTTTTTTTTTAAGCTTTTATTCGTGTCTATTGTCTATGCTATTTGCTACACCTTATTAGTTTTCTATACAGTAGTATGATAAATGCTGTAATTGTCATCATTTTGGACTACTAATATTACATTCTTTAAATGGTCTTCATTTACAACAACTAATAGCTACTTTAGACTTAATATTCTTTGCCTGAATAAAAATTATCTTTTTACATATTTTTATTGTTTCTTAAATTTATTCTAAAATCCTCCAAATATTATTAATAATATTAATTCAATATTACTATTTTCAACTGTTCAATTGAAATCTACATTGTTCTTCGATTTTCTTTGTATTCTATATTTGGCTTAACGTTTCAAGTTAGGAGTATACACTGGTAGTTATAGTTGCTATCGTGATCTGATCGTTCACGATTATAATATGTCATTTTGACGTAGATACGTCATAAAGTAAACAATACTTTCATCAAAGTTCCTGTTACATTAAATTTCGTCAAGTGTTATAAATAATATTATATGAATTATTTAGTGTGGGTTTTGAAATTTTTGAATTATATAGTTTAACCACGGTAACTTAAATTACACCCATTCAGTGAATGATATTATAAAAATAATATTATTTACAATTATTGGCTTTTTAAGTATCATACAATCTGTTATGGATTTATTATCATGTTTTATTTTATATCAATTTTTTTTTCAGATCACTGTGTGTTATTACCAAATTATTTATAAGCCTAATAACGTTTTTTTTTTATGTACTGTAAATTATCAAAATATTTATTACTTTTTGTATATATAATAAAAAAATATATATTACTTTCCAACTATCACGTAGACTCAAGGTTGTAAGGGTATTAAAGTAAAATCGCTTTTAATCATTTTTTATACATATTCATATTATTTTTTATTATTGTATAAATAAAAATGTACGTTAAAAAAAAAACAGTTTTAGAAAAAAATTAATTGGTTGAGTAATTTAACTGGACAACCACGTATTGATGACTAATATAAATTGAACTTGATACCCCGAACAGTGTCGGACAAAGGTTTTTAGACGAAACACTTCGCTATATATGAACCTAATAATGCACCGTCCGAGAATTCCAGAAACCATTCAACACTAACCGTCTGCGTAAAACAAGCTTTTTCAGTGTTTTCCCGAACGTGGTTTTTTTTCGGTCACTCGTATTATCTGCGACGTGGCGTGGTATACCAAAGGGTCGGGGCGTTTTCGATTAGGAACGGATTAATTTGGTATGTTACACGACGTTTGTAAATTACGTCATTATTCTTTTGGTTAGGTAGTGTTGTATATGCCATTCACACACGGTAATACGAACAGACGCGTTGTTACACAGCCACGGACGTTGCACGAAGGCCAAAAAAGAAATAGAGAAAATTAACCATTATAGGTAGGTACAATATATATTACCATAAAAGCTGAGTATTATAAAACTTGTGTAGAAAAATGAATTTTTTACAACAAGTACCCACAGTCAATGATAATCATGTTGTTGAAGTATATATATATATATACATATATAAATTTTAAATTAATCGATCAGTGGAAATGTTGCAAAATGGTAAATATCTAATTGCAGAAAAAAAAAAGTTAAAACTAATATAAATGATACGAAATAATGTTAAATTTATGTTAATAGTTTATTAATAATAGTCTAAATATCCTAGTTTTTATTTTTAAGTTCATTGATATTTTCACTAATACCAGAATAGTGTGTTCTACACATCTATTTTAATTTTCTATGGTTTGTTCTATAGTTTTTACACACAAAATTACATTCAAACCACAAGCTAGAAGCTCAGAATGAAATATACTCAGTATTCATACATTTTATTAATTGTAAAATACAAATAATTTATTATTTTAATTTATATTTTTAAATTAATTTAATTCACTTCGAAACTATTACCTTATTTCAAATGATTTTCAAAATCCGACATTTTTTCCCCTCATAATATTATATATATGTCTAAATTTTTGGATTATTCATATGAATATATATATTATATACACCACTATTTGTTTTGTTTTTAATATTTAAATTTAAATTTAGTTGAACTAGTCATAATTATTTTTTCTTTAGTCAAAAACGATATTTTTAATGAATGATATACTCGAATATTTCATTAAAATGTAATATACTTAACTATGGTAAGATTATAAAGCACACAATACTCAGTATCGGAGTATTTTTTAGGACGAGACACAAATAATCGTTTTTCAATTAAAAATACAACTAGCTTCTAATACATTCTGCCAAGTAATAATAGTGCCCAGAATGCAATTATCACGAAATCCAACCCCACTCAAAATAGTAAAATGAAATTACTGTACCCCTTTTCTCCACGGTTATTAAATTATTATAAAATATTATATAATTTAATTATCATATTTTGTATTGATAAGAATAAAGTATAAAGATTGTAAATGAATATCAACATATTATTTTTTGGTATAGTTTTTTGTTGAACCAACTAAAAACAAAAGCGAATTAATGTATAATTGTCTTAATAAATCATATTATTTTGAGAAACAAATAAAACTAATTTGAAGGGGAAAATGTAAATTGAATTCCAATAAAAAAATCTAATTATATTGGATGAGGCTTACTCAAGTTTATTCAAAGTCTCTTTGAAGGTACACAAGTTTATATACCATAGTAATGTCATTAGGTGAGAACATCTATAACGAAATTAGTTTTTTTCACAATAAACCAGACGAAAGAAAAAAATGTATGAATCATAGGGATCTCATTTTTTCCTGTTATTGTTTTCATTAAGTTAAACCCTGGAGGCAATTTATGAATGTTTTGATAATTTTAAAAATATAATAAAGTTACATAATGTTTAAAGAAATAGAACTATGGTATGACATAACAAAAAAAAATAAAAAAAAAAAATTGACTCTTGAATTATCTATAATAAATAAAAATTACAATACCATTTCTGTGAATTGAAATTACTGTTTTTCTTGTTTTAAGATAAAAAAACTATGCCATGATTTTATACAACTTAATAAAATTGCAGTAACTATATATATAATACATAAACGATATTTTAATACACATTAAAATATATTATACAATTAATTAAACAATTAATTAAATTACCATAGTTACACATTTAGTTATTATTTATTACTTTAGAAAATTATTATATCTGTATTAAGGTTAAACAAGTAAGTTTTTTGGTTTATAAATTATTTTTTCAGAAATTCTTCTAAGTTTTAAAGTAAGGGATAGCGTATTGATAAATTGGTAACTATGGGTGTTTTATAATCTTGAAATTTTTATAGACTATCAAGTATTTAGATTTCAAAATTTTTATTTTTTTGCTAACATTTTCCAAAAGTATAAATTTGGTGGATATACTTAAGGTATCGAAAATATAATTGAGATATTAAAGTTTTTTTTAACTTTTTGAATACTTCCTGAAAAAAAAAAAAACTAACAGCTATCTAAAATTTGATTTAAGAAATGACAGAAATGGGTCAAAATCATTTCATGGTTTCAGTACAGATATATTTTCAATTTAAAATCATAACATAGTACAAAAATCTACCTTGAACAGAGTTGAACAACTCGAATGAAATATGAAAATTGCGAGCCCGACTACAGCAGCCATTTTTTTTTTATTTATTTATAAGCTATTCTGATAAAATTATAAACCATCGGCGTATAAGCAAGAAACAAAAAAAATTTACAAATGTTTGAAATTGTCTACTATAATATTTACTTTAAAATAAATCGAACAAATGTGAAAACAAAGTTCAAACAATTCACTCAGTACAGAGCATTGGTTTTTGTGAAAGAATAAAATATATTTTCAAGAGTTATTACATGATTGTTTGCGAGTAGGTATATCACGTGCGTGGGTGAAAGCAGGTTTAGTTGTTCCTTTATTTTTTATACTTTTTTTTTTATTGCATTATGGAAATAGCAAAATACTTGAAAGATTTTAACCTGAAAAATATATTATTATCACTTTATTAAAACTTTTCAATGTGTAAGTCTCAACTAAACCAACTTAAACTATTTAAATACTTTTACTAAATAATTGTTTTCAACATTGTTTCAATCAGCTTATGATACTGAACTATGTCAATATTATATTCTTATAAAGTTTTTTTCTTGTTTATCGTCCTTTATCAGTTTTAGTATTTTTATTCTTGAACTATGGATTAAATTTCCTTAACGACATACTACATTATTATTGTAAAATATTTTATTTTGAGGACAAATTTCCGAATTAAATATTTTTAATCATTTGCATTTTGAATACCAAAATCAAACTTTTTTATATTCTTAATATCAACGTCAATGGTAAATACCCAACGTTTATTCAATACATAATATAAATATTTGATATATTCCTTATGAAATTATATATTAAGTGTATAATAATACTCTTACTGTCAATTTTTAATGAACTTAGGTTAATTGTCTTACTTCGAAACTAATACCTATCATGATCGATATATTATCAATTTATTAGTGGATATAATTAGTTAGGTATTTAGATACTTCCTGACGTCTAAGCTATTAATAATGCTTACCTCTTTAGAGTTATTTTTGTTGTAATTGTCATAGAATCAGATATTTTTAACCGAGAGCTTAGATTATTTATACAAGATATTTTTTGATAGATTTATTACGATATAACAAACAATTTCGTATTGAGTATTTTATAGATTCGATAAAATCAAGTCCGTTAAAATGTTTAGAGAAATATAGAATTTATCATTTCATTGTCTAAATATTGTTAGCATACTCGTAGTCATATTTTATGATCATACACATTTTATGAAGACTATATTACTCAAACTTGTACAAATAATGAGTATGTGACATGATTTTAAAATTTACAAAATACAATTCTGAAAAATAGGGATTGCATTTCATTGAACACCCATTCAATTATTTAGCAAGCAGAACTTATCAAAAAAACAGATGTATGTATGAAATTAAAAATAATTTTAATGACAAAGTGGTTGTAATGTATGTATTATAGGTAGGTACCTAAATCAAACACAAAGTGTCATATTTATTCAAACTGAGTAACTATTAATATAATGATAGTTCAAATCCCCTCCTCTCTCTACAAACACACACAAATATCCTTTAAAATTGTCTTTATTTAAAAATCAAATTTAGGTTAGTAAATATATTATTCAAGAAGTTATATTGACTTCGTGCGTTGAGCGCCGATGCGATGAAAAGCCTACACTGCGTTATCAAACATCACCGACATTTTTCTATAGTGGATAATATTATAACAAATATATTATACCTACGTATTAATATATTATATTATAATACAGACGAGATAGGCGAACATTTGATTTTAATTGAAATAGTTAAATCATATTGTACATTTTACAGTCGAACGAGTATTACGATGGTTTCTGTGTAAACGTCGTAAACTAATTATACTCACGACCCCTTTTGATGATTATTTATTAAAAAAGAAGGCTGATTGATAAATAATATTACCAAGCTTATATATTATGTAAAAACGGAACATTTTAAAATTAATGTATATAATTATTGTTATTGTGTTCATTTTATGTGTTTCATACAATCGAACGAAATTTATTAATACTCTATTATTTATATTTTAATTTGCTCGATACCCACTTTTCTATTTAAATTTGTAAACGAAAACCATGAATCAATCAACATCTCAATTTAATTAAACACATTCATTTTTTGCACGACGCATTACACCTGACTTAAATTGCGTATTTGGAAAATATTTTTTAAGTATTCATAACATAATAGTTTTATGAATTTCATAATTTTATTTATAAGGCCGATCATTTAAAATTGCTGTTGAGTAGTTATTATAAACGAAAATTGGAAAAAATTGAAACGATATACCTAACGTAGCAGATTTTACACTCGAGTTCTAATATGGATTACCTAGTATGTTCATTAAATATCTGAAAAATCAGATTAAATAGCTACGCAGTTTGCGCTAATAAAATGCAATAATGAAAATAATAATAATTATTATAAAAAAATACTGTTTATTAAAAGACAAATAACAACGATATTAAGTATTCGATTAATTTTATTTAGTATTTATATTATTGTACGACGTACGTATCTACTACGTTTGTTGTATGTAGTTAGGCCACAAACATAATATAACGTGCAATAGCATCAGAAATACTGTCTTTTTAAGGAATTTTTATATCATACAATTTTTGTTGTCCTTTTATTTAGGATCAACTATGAAGTTTATTATTGTACATACTACATAATATATACATGTATTTTCTATTTTCTGACACAGTTATCATCATGCAATATAGTAATATTACATTACGTGGACAATGTTTTTAAAATTCTTTGCATTTGTGGCCAGAGCATTCCAATTGGCATACCATAAGGTTTTTTTAATATTTATATTTATATTGTTGTTATTATTATTATTATTATTGTCATTATTTCGTAGATAAACTTGGAACCAAGAGGTTTTCCGTTCTTATCGCGTATTCCACGCGGTGTTTATTCAAAAACTAAGCTCACCCTATATGCGTAATGGCTTGTTTGTGAGTTTTTAGCAATAAGTGAAGGGAAGTAGTATACAGATATGAGTGTATAACAGTACTTACAAATATATTTGGCACGATTGTGGAACACATTTAAATAAGCTTAGATAAATCATGCGAAAATATATATTTTTATTATTTGTCAAGTTGTATCGAGTAAAATACTAAAAAATAAAATAAAATGTAAAAATGGGTTTAAAAAATAATGCTATTCCACCATTTTAGTTCACCCGATGACTTAAAAATGTTTAATATTCCTTCTGGAGCACAACAACCACACAAAATTCCATGCAAACGATGCGTGTTCCATCCCAAATTTCCATTCGTAAATGTTATTAAATTTATATTAACATTATTATTAACGCGAATTTTTCAAGCTCAAAAACAACAACACAGAATTAATTTGCTATATATTTATTATGTTATGTTATTTTATAAAAATACTCAAATACGACAGGTAATATTAGTAAAAAAAAAAAAAATATTTGAGGAATTTAGTCAGTAAAAATCGTTTATTTTTAAAGTGAATTTCCGATGATTAAATTGTTATTTTTTAATATTTTCTGAATAGCGGGTAATTTTATAACATTGTAATTTTTGCGCGTCTGTAGTAAAAACGTGATACAGAAAAAAATATAATCTGTTTAATATAAAAACGGGAATCGTTATAGGATATAACTCTAAATGGCAGTGGAGTTATTCTTCTATGAGCATATATTATATATTAATACAATTTATTCTAACTATACCATATTATACGTGCGTTATTTTGTTAATATTGTTTTCAATTATTTAAAATAAAATCTGTAATATATATATTTTTTTACAATAATAAGTAGAAATTATATATAAAGGTGTAGTTATGGATATAGTTTTAGAGGAAGAATCTAACCGAACTTTACGGTATTGGACAATGGTTTTTAATCATTTTGAAAGTCCCGGCACCATTTACGTTTCAAACGTCTCCTAAGGTCATCTGGGATGTTGAATAGATAAATATGAAATTAGGAGATTGTGATGGATAGACAGATTAGAACGGAAGGGTTAATACAGAGTTTTGGATACGTTTTGTGCTGTTGGAATGGAAATGTAATTATGGAGTGTATTATTTGAGACATAATATGTCTTATATTATATTCTTATTTTACATTTTAAGGTAGTTTTAGTTGAAAGATTTTTTTTTATGATTGATGACTTGGCTGTACCCAAAGTTGTACTTGTACCTATACCTTTAGCAGACGGTAGGTATCGGTTGTTTAGTAGGAAATTCGTTTGGTAAAGATGTGGTGAGCCCAAGTCAGTTGACAGTATTTTATTTATATGATAATAATATGTTATTGAGTTAGTATAGGTACTTAGGTGTTTACACAAAGCATAATGACTCACGTGTTTTGTGTTTCCTTGTTTATCTATACTGTTTGTGATAAGTTTCAATCTTGTATTTCATCTGATTGGAAAGACTGAAAATTGAAAACTGAACTTGGTTGCCCGTGTTCCATATTTACTGACACAAGAATCACTATGCTAAAGAGAAGTTTTGAAGGTATAATAATATGTCTACTGGAATAGTATAATACTGAATTGTAACATTTTGCGTGGTTACCTAATAATAATGTTTTGTAGTTCTTATAACTATTATATTACTATATTTTTCGGATTTTTTCTTATATATTTTACACCAACATTTATAGATAATTTTTGTTCACAGAATTTAAATAATCATATTAAATACTACAACCAGAAATCACTCAATTTCTTAAAAACAAATAAGATTTCAGATTTGATATTTTAATGATTTGACATATTTTAAAATTGAAATTGATTATGTTAGTGGTCATCAGTTATCATTATTTTAAAATATCTAATACGTAATACTCCAAAGAGGTTATATATTAATATTATTAGGTACACATTTTGTTTAGTATTAATATTGGTTTCATTTACCTCACAATGACTGTTACTTAAACAACATCTTAAAATTAAGTTTGTATTTTAACTGCTTTTATTTTTCTTTATTTTTTTTTAATTTCAACACCTTATAATAGATTTCTTAAATAAAATTAAAATAACTTACTAAAAATATCAGTAAAATTAAACTAAACAAATACCTACTTCAAAGGTTTTCAAAAGAAAGTGCAAACTTTGTTTTCAGTGTATTTTTTATAAGCATGCTAGGTACACTATAATTTAGAATATTTGTTAAGTTAAGAAAAATAGTTTAGTAGGTATAAGTCTATTGTTTAGAAATAAAATTCGTCGTGTAATTTTGTATTTTTAAGATAAGGCTATGAAAAAATATTTTTTTCTTATTAATACCTATATACCAAAGAAAACAATTTGATTTGTATACTACTATTTTACTTATTATTTCTATGCAGTAAATTATTAGTTATCTATTTATTCTATAAATAATCGTTTTGTAGTTTTCTTGTCCTAAAATTTTATAATTATTTAAAAAATGAAATAAATTTTGTTCTACTATTGCAGCTGTTATAAGTAAATTAGAAGATATTATTATTGTTTTTATTTTTTTATATTATTTTAAACTATAATATTTATAAAAAATCAAACATTTATGTGAATATTTATTTTATAAAATATTATAATAGGTATCTATCTTATTTCTTTAGATTTTACGTAATAATGATAACAATCGCTTGCAATTGATTTTAATTATCTAAAAATTATTATAATAAATTAAATAAATTAATAATTTAATAATTTAATAAATTATTTCATAATTAATTTCTGGTTTCATAATTAAAAAAAAAAATAATGTTTTTCTAATTTAGTAGCTTATTAACTATTATATATTCATACGTTTATTTTAATTTTCAAAACTAATGGTTCAGACCAAGTTTCTTAATAATAATAAAAAAATTTTTTATAAAAATTTAAATGCATATTTTTGCATATTTTGGTAAATAAAATACATATTTACAATTTTTTATTGCATAAAAATCCTTGTCCTGCTTATAACGTACTCTGTTATGAATGAAAATGTGTACATTTAGTCGAAATTTAAATATGTAAGTTAGGATTACTTATACGACATCAATACAGTGACTATACGATTGTAGGTACTAGAGAAAGGGTGAAAAATACGATTCAAAGTAAAGATTAACAAATTACTATTATTATTTTTTGTGTGGATGGACAACACGATTCAATGAAGCGCATGGTATCCGTTAGTATGGTTTTTCGTAGGTTTTATTCTATACCTACTAGGCTCACACTGAAAAGATAGTTTTACCGATATCCAGGAAAGTTATCTGATTTCTATTTTGCAACGTGGCTTTCGTATCATTTTTCGTCCGATTAAACACGTATAATTCAAGTCTCGCGTGACCGATAGTAATTGACTATAACACTTGTATGTAACTTAATCGGATAAATGTTTTCTAAAATTATATGTGTGGTCTTATACGTGCAACTGAAAAATGTTAAACAAATCTAGTGATTGAAATCTGTGTTATTACTTACTGTACCTATGTATTATTATAACACTAAGAAATGGCAAAAGTTACATTTTATATTATAGTAATTATAATACGGTCATAATATTGATCTTATACTTAAATTAATTATTATTGAACTTATCAACCCTTAAAATTGTTTAAGGTTCATTATAATTTATAACTAACGGTAAATGTTAAATAAAAAATAACTTAATAATGTTGTATACCTTACACTTCACCTACTGACTATACATTGTAATACGATATATTTTTATGAAAAATATATTTTTTGATTAATTTTAGAGAACAAAGATTGTTCAACAGTCTCATACAAAATAAAGAAACATAATTTCTTTTGAGTAGTTTATTGGCAAAAAACTTTTTTTTTAAAGAATAATTATTTTAGGCTTTCTTAGTTTTAAAACTAAATTTACATTATCTTTTGAAACATTAAGCAAATAAAATTAATGCATTGTTGTCTTTTTAAAAATGACATCACTTTAACAAGACTTTATAAAGTTATCGTTGAAAGAGATTTTTTAAAACATTTTTAAAAGATTTATGTAATTTCATTGGGTTGATAAGTAAAGGTAAAAATAGATTCAATAAAGTTTTTATATTTATTCACTAACATAACTTCTAACACTGTGGTTGTAATTATTATTAACTATTTAACAAATATAATATTTAATTCTTTAAAAAAATGTAACTAAATATAATATGAAAACCGCGTTTTGAATAAAATTATATACTAATACAGATTATTGTGTCATGTAATTCAATTAAATTAAGGTTTACCTAGTTAAAAACTAAGTACTTACCTACCACATTACGAACAATGAACGTGATAAGTCATTAATATACTATTATAATGTTAGTATTATAAAGGAGCTGATGACAAACTATAATATATTAATATGTGAATGGAACAATCGTTTTTCATTGTTCAATTATTTAATCGAACTCTGGTCGTGCAGAACTAAAGTTCGCGACATCCGACCGACCAACAGCTCTATAAAGTAACAGTACGTAATAAATAGCTTTCTTGTTCAATTAATAATTCTGACATGACTATTAATACAAAATAAATGTATTGAAAACGGAATCATTATTATTAAGATAGGTACTCGTTGTTAATGATGTATAGAAAAACAGCAGATCCAAAGATAAGAATAGATATTGTATTTTTCGTATAAATAAAAAAAGGACTAAGATTTATACCAGTTAATATATAAAATAATGTTATAAATGATTTAGAATTCGTATTCTTGACATTGATCTGCCTTTAGGACAATAGTGATTTAACGATGTTTCTTTTCAAGATCATTATAATAATCCTTTGGGGTTTAAGTACTTTTTGATATTCACCTCTATACGGTATATGGTATAATTAAAATATTTAAAATATAAATTATGTATTATGCAACTTACCGAATAAAATGCCGAGGTGTACCATGGACAAATTTTCATTGTTTTTTTTTTTTTTTGTAATCTAAAAACTGTTCCCGATAAATAATTGGAAGAAATTTTAGGTTAGTAATTATCGAACTCTTCATTAGAAGTAGACTCAGCTAAAAGACAGCTGCACCGAACTTAAATAATTAAAAGTTTTTCTTAGTCTTGTGTAATAGTTTGTATATTGAAGATTCACAAAAAAAATATATAAATAAATAAAAAAAATTGAAAACATTGTGCCATGCATGTACTTGTTATGTATATAACGTAAATATTTCCTTTACTGAACAAAAATTTATTTAACAAAATTTCAAAGTACCTATCATTAAAAATAATCTTTCAACATTTAGTTTTAAACCTCTCCAAAACACTTTAATAAAATTATGTCTGTAACCTGTATTTTTATGAATACGAATTTAACTTCAATCTACGTATATACTCGTCCAAAAACCATAATAATATATTGTTTTAAAAATAATAATACTACTTTAGAACGATTGTAATAATCACATTTTAATTATGTACATTAATTGAAAATTTGAATCATAGTATTTCGTTTTAATATCAAACATGACTATTATGGTTTAATTTTATATTTTATTGTGATATCAAAATCATTTTTTTAAAAATCTAAATTTAATTATGTATATTTAAAACACGGAATTGTGCCATATATTCGAATTTCACGATTTCAAATATAGATAAGTTGATAAAAAATATTAACTCGAATTAAGTAAGTCGATATTAAGAACGTTAAGTTAAAATTTATAATAAACAAACAATACATTTTGTAAATATACATGCAAATGTTGAAATAAACTGTAAAACCACTGTTTAAAAAAAAAAAAAAAACAATTTATTTAACTCTAAATGTTTAAACTAAACTTTTAAGTTATTAAAGTGAAACAAATATTAAATGAACTAAGTTAAAAAGAAGTTATTTCATTGTTATTAATTACCTCATGAAGTGCAAATACTGATCTTGAAAATGTTTAAAAAAAAT
>VUJU01004742.1:0-17043 GCA_009835225.1 Aphis craccivora
GAATGAAGATGATTTGACAGCCTAGGATATAATTTTCAGTGGTTGGTGAAAACGGTGGTTTATGCTTTAATAGCCTGAATACACCAAAATTTAAGTTCTTTTATAATAATTGTAAGCTAAACTTATGAAAAATCTTGAATTAAATTTTCAACTCTTAACTACTTATACAACAATTTGTATGAATTATACCTACAAATTAATTTGCAAATATTCATGGTTTTGAGTAACTTTCATCAATATTAGAACTTCAAATGCTAATAAAAAAAAAATTGTGCCTATGTATTCTTATAATTTTTTAATCACTATAAGAAGAACTTATGAGGAACTTTGCATTAAATTTTTAAGTATTTTGATAGGGCCAAAAAAATTTAATCGACACTTCAAAAATATTTTTTTAGAAAAATTGAAAATTTCAGTCGTCTATAAATAGCTCAAAAAAAGTCAAAATATTTTGAAATTTAAATCACGTAAAGAAAACGTCAATCTAAATAACTGGTAAAATTTTCATGTATCTACGGCTTATACTTTTTGAGTAATAACAAATATTTAAAATCGTTTGAGGATAAATCGTTATCGTTACGCGATTTCGTAAAAATTTAAAATTGAAACGCGCTTAAAATTTTTCCTATTATGATGCTACGAGTTTTCATTATAGCTACTTGAAGGAAAACTTATAAAAAACTTAGTGTTATCATTTTAATCCTTAGTTATGAACACAAACATTTTTATGATTTTTCAACTTCAAAATTACTTGCAAATTTTCGCGTTTTCGACAGATTTCGTAAAAATTTGAACTATAAACGCTTATAAAAAAAATTGAGACTATCGATTTTTAATTTTTTTAGCTACAATAAGAACAACTCATAAGGAACCTTTAATTAAATTTTCAAAACTTTTTGGTCATCCAAAATTTTTTTATCGACACTTCAAGAAAATGTTCTTAAAAAAATCGAAAATTTCAGTGTTCTCTAAATAACTCAAAAAATTTTCTTGAAAATTTAACTGCATATAGATAACACTTACATAAAAACTTTGTGAAAATTTCAAGTATTCACAGTGATTAGTTTTTGAATTACAGCTATATAAAAAAATCGATTTGGTCAAAAACTAGTTTTGCGTAAAAATTCCCGTTTTTTCTTATTTTTTTTTTTTTTGTTTTTCCCGGCGCTTTTGAAAACTAGGTATTGGGAAATTCAAAAAATGACCTCCCCAATGCACTAGCTAGATTCATTTTGCTATCGGAAACCACTCCCAAAGTTTGAAATTGAAGCATTATTTCGACACTTTCTCGTGTACACAGACACAAAAAAAAAACACATAACATTGTAAAATCAATACATTCATCGCTTCGCTCAGAATCTAAAATATAACATGGTTACTGGTTAGTATACAATACACAATACCTTATATACAAAATATATAAGTGAAGACGCAAAACATGTTCTTATAATATATTATATATACATAAACTAGTTTGTTCGGCCGCCATCTGTAAATCATAATTATAGTTATTGCTGTTACAGAAAAAAAAAAAATTTGAATTGTTAATTTCATACAAATTCCGTCTACGCAACATAAGTGGGTTGTTAAAATCAAACCACAGAACTTAAATATCAATAAAACGTTTGGGTCAAAAACTATTTATTAATAGTACCTATATTTGTATAATACATATAAAATATATAGGTATACTTATTATACGTCATAATTAATATATCTGAACCTGCATGTAATAGGGACTGTTTATGTATAATTTTCAATTGCAAAGAATATTATTATTATTATTATTATATTAAGAAAAGCTTATGAAAATTATACAATTCAGGTATAAGCAAATATAATGATTATAAATTGTAACATAATACATAATTGAGGTTATAATCTGTAATGGTTAATACATTCTCAAGTATCTACGCCTTACAGCAGTTTATATTATAAAGTACACTGCATATTATTATAAAACTGCAATTTAACTATATGTATAATACCTACATAATAATTCAAATCGTGTATCAACTATCAACATAGTATACTTAAATATTATTTTAACAATTAATAAAGACAATTAAAAATTAAACTCGTAAAACTATATAGAAGGGTAGTTGGCCAACATGTTTGCACTGGAGTTTCAAAGGTCAATGAAATAATTAGATTGTACAAAACGTAAAATTAAAACATTTCTAATGACATCATAAATGTATGTTTATATAGTGCATACAAAAGTCGTCGATAACAATAGATACTCAGAGAAAAACTTAAACTAGCTATAACGGGATAGTCGTAAAAAACAAACATCGTCTAAACGCAGTGTATTATGCATTACTTCTGTGCAAAGTAACTGCACAGATTTTCACTACTTGCTAAATGTTTTACTACACAGATTGTATATTGTAGAGTATAGGTATAATTGATGATGAATAACGTTTGACTAATAAATTATTCTGGTAATTCAAATTTGTAAAAAAAATTTAAATACTCTTAAACACTTTATCAATACTATTATAAAATCCAATTGGGTTTAATTCATATGAATATATGTTATGTTGTTGAATATATGCTGATATTTTATATATTTTACGATAGAGTTACTTACATGGATTGTATAATAAGTTTTCTAAGCAATTATCAATAGGAAAAGTGTGTTGGGTTTTCCAAACTTTTAAATTTTTGTACAGGATTATTCATCAAGCATGTTCACCTCATTTATTTTCTTGAATAATATTTAATCATTAAAAATCTGATTTTTAGAATTTTCAAATAGTTTAGATTTTTTATACTTTTTAAGAAATATCCTGCAATATAAATATAAGCTTTTGTTTTTTAAAATGATGAATTCTTTTTATGCAATGAGTTATTTGGCACATAATTTTTTTTGAGCAATTTTTGAGTTTAATTCAGAGTACCTAGAACCTACTAAAGATGATTAGTCCATAATAATATTTGTCTAGACACTTTAGACAATACGGGGGCCATTATTATGGTTTGAATATTTGAATAATTAATATTAATCATTCAAAATTTATAATTTAATAGTTAAAAATATATTTAAATTATAGTAAGTATGTAACCTAGTAATTATAGTAACAATTGATGAATAAACAATAATAATAGCTTACCTACATATTTAACACTTTTTTAATGCATTATTACATTCATAAACTTGATGTAATGATGTCTGATGATTATTTATATGACCTATACTTGTATGATGATGATATTATTCAATATTCGATGTGTATATAGTATAACGGTTTTATCGAATATAATTATAATATGTAAAATAAAAATAATGACCCCGACTTGGCGATGAAATACGCGTTGTTAATTCAAAACCTATAGGTACATACACATTATATAATAAAAAAATAATAATTGATTTTCTTTTGAAGCAAAAAAATCCATGTATATTTACAGTCATAATCGATAATTACGTTTAGAATTCTCATCGTATATGATGGTATTATAAATATTAACTATAATTTTCAACCTTAATGAAAACGTTAGTAGGTATGTGTTGTACCTAACACTTAGCTATAATAAATTAAAAACAAAATCAATTTTAATTACTTAAGAAAATTTTTTAATATTTTAAGGTAGCACATCACATTATAACGTTATAAAAGTTACACATGCATTGAATAACCACTAACATTTCGTGTAGTTATATATATTATGTATTATGTATGTATAGCATATAATATAACATCATTAAAATTTTTTTTATCTAGATAATTATTAGGGTATGCAAATAAACAGATTAAATTATAGATAGATGAGTATAGATCAATTTTAATTGAAAGCAATGCACTACTTAATTATATTGTATTAAAATAAATAGAAAATATATAATTTCTTAAATAAAAATAACTTTTATAATTATAACAAAACTTTATAAATAATTAACTAAAAAAAAATAATATCGCAACTAGGTATATAATACGAATATATACTATAATTTACGTCTATAAACAACTCATGATAAAATAAAAAGTGTATTTTATAATTTGTGAACATCCAATATCCATGCATTTTATACATAAAATTACAATTCCAAATTCTCGTAATTGAGAAAACATATTTTTATTTTACTCGAATACTATAGAAGTTGTTGTGATTTGTGGAAGTTTCATTTTAAACGAGTCCCCTATACTTATCAGTTAACAAACCATTTATTGCTATTATACTTATACAGAGTAGAACTTGTCTAATTCGTCTATAATATAGCCATAATATGTGGTTGTATAGTTTGATTTCGGGGAGTTCTTTGACTAATTATTTATAAAGATCAGAATTTGGTGACCTTAAAATTTTAAACAAACTAGTATGTCGTCGTAAGTAACTCGAGCACTACAAATACCATTTCAGAAAATGTCTATACATATATAGAGAAAAGAACTATAAAAGGTTATATAATAATATATGTGTACACATTTTTAAATAGGTACTAATAATAGAGAATAACCCACCTCCACTACATTATAAGTACTAAATAAAAATAATACTAGCAATCTATATATTTTTCAATTTATATATGAGGATATCATTTATATTTATACATATTTTTAGATCTTAATTCAGCTATTCTATAACTGAAGCCTTTATTATATATAAATATATATATATTATATTAGCTGGCCCCGTGCACTTCGTTGCCCGTTAAAAATGCCAATACTATATAATATGATTCGAACATTGATTAATTTGTTATTTAATATTCAGTTTAACGGTGTTAAAAAATTTGATTGAATTTAAAATTTTAAATGAAAAATTTTCATTGACCATTTTGACCATTTTAACCGATTTCAACCCTTTAAAATCAAAATTTTGAAAATCAGGCAACGTGGTGTGGTGACACTTAAAAAAGTCTTTAGAACAATTTTATGAAAAAAAAAAAAAATGGAAAAAAGTTAAATAGCGTCGTCACAAAATGGATACATAAAAAAGGCCTATTCTTTTATGTAATATATAAGAATATATGTATGGCACAACTAGATATTTGATAATATTATATTAAAATTAAATTAAAATACGTCATTCTTGTTACCCTTTGTAATGAATAATGATGAACTTATAACGACTCTATAAATACCAATTTAACAGACGAATATGTGTCTGAATATGATTTGTGCTGTACAAAGTAATTTATTTTAGTGCAGCACATAATCGTATACAAAATTCTCAGTTAACCCGTTGTGCTATAACATACAGTAATGTAAAGTGAAACTGCCGCAGATAAGTTTGATGGATAGGTATAGGTCAGGGGTGGCCAAACTTTTTTTGATCACGATCTACTAAAAATATACTTCACCTTTGAAGATCGACTTCCATAGAAATTTTTTTTATTATTGAATAACTATAATAATTACTATTAAGAAACATATAGGGCGCGTGGTCCTAAAAATAAATTCTAACCTGATCGCTACTTTGAAATTGTCCACGTTTGACTGTTTGGCCATCCCTAGGTATTATAGGAATACGATATAATATGTCTACCGCGTCGAAAAATCGTTACAAAATTAAAAAAAATCTCGCAGATCCGGTGACAATCACTATACGTTCGAGTGCACCTATACCCAAGACCCGGAATACAGCGCATTGCTACACACAACAAGAACAACGCAACATTCAGATACCCGGTTGAAAAAATTGTTTACCAAAATAACAATTTTATAATGATATAGTGTGTAATTATTACCATTATAGTTAGGTACATCGTGGTGTAAGGTAGCGCTCAGACTGAACATTTTTAATATTTCTATTCTTTATTCTTCACTTATACACAACGCGATTTGAGAAAAAAAAATACCGGTTATTCTGTATGCCATTGTACCCGTAGCCTACCAAAAAAAAAAAAAACATAAAAAAGAATACTCGAGATAATGTTATATAAATATGTATGTGTATGAGTGTGTATATATATATTTTTACTAGAAAATTATTATTACCCGGTTCGGATCGCCTGTAAATAAGTCATTATATCGTATTAAGTCATTACTGTCGGCCTGCATGAGTTGTAATTATGATGCACACGTACACGAAGGGGCCTTATGGCCGGGTGGGGTACGGCGTTAGAGGAGGTTCGAGTGAGTGAGTGAGAGGGTTTGAGGGAAAAGTTAATTTGAGTGTGTAAAAGAGAGCGAGTGAGAGAGTATTTCTGTTTAGTCTTACGGCTTTGATGGCCACAGGGTAGAAGGTGGAGCTCTTTGTTGTGTGTATGTGTGTGTTTGTATTTTTTTCCCTCCGATGTAAGTGAAATATAATGATATGGTGCGCAACAACAAGGCTATATGGCCTGTAAATTGGTGCGGTTCTTGTCGATGACCCACAGACCGGTAGGGAGAACGTCGAAACTCTTCGTTTTCGGAACTTTAGTCGTCAGATGACTGTTAACAACTATAGTTTAATACTGAAGTAGTTACAGCTACATACAATACAGTTGATCTTATTATATTATTATGATCTATGGGAATCAATTAGAAAGTACCAATAACTATGATATGTGTACATATATACGTACATTAACACATTGATATTTGTTATGATTATTTAATCACACCAGACGGGTTTAAGCTGGTTTTAAAAACAACACAAGACATGTGGACTGTCAATTATTATAACCAGCATATATACACATATATCTATGTGTATAAATATAATTCTGATTTTTAATGGGACCACGTGAGATAGGATTAAAAAAAAATATTGATTTCGGATCAACTTTTCAAAACATTAATAACCGCGCATAAACCAAGCTACTTAAAATTAAAACTAGAAACTATATACCTAGTTATAAACATATAACTACATGGTTTTCAATAATAGTATCTAAAATATTTATTAGAACTATTGCCTTCTTTATCATATGTTATAAACTAAAATTACTTATTAGTTTTTATTCACAAACAATGTTAGTACAAAAATTAGTACTTTAAAATATAATATTAAAGAGTACTATACCACACGAGACGCAATAGGGTTAAAGAGTTGTCTATTATAATAATTGTAAGTTGTAAATGTTATAAGTTAATAACATATAAAAAAATACTCAAATTTGTAAAAAATATCTGCAATCGTAATAATTTATTACTTATAAATAACTTTATTTTTATAAGTTATAATAATAGTATATAATATTATAATATGAATATTTATAAAAATTACAAGCAGTATATTAGAATATTACGCAGCATTATGAATCTAATTAACTTAACAGTATACCTATAACCTATTGTACATTATTAGTTATTATGGAATCATTTTGGTGACGGTGTTGTACTTAAAAAAATAAAATAAAATCGATAAAGTTTTACATAAAATATAATTCCACCATGAATCGGTGTATATATTATAAAAGATACGCGTGTCTGCTGAATTAATTAAAACCATTCGATTGCCGTTAAGAGGAATTAAATGAGCTGTAAAATTAACCAGGACAAATTTTATTATACAAACTGTGGAACAAATGTAATTAAACTGTTCAAGATGCAACCCGCCAGCGGTCGCTCCAATTTATATTACCTATTTACAACGTTGTTTAATCCTCCCCCTTTCTTTGCTTTTTTTCTCGAGCTCTTTGGTGCCTGAATATTTTTTTCCAATTAAACAGTCCAATGAACACTTAATATGCTACCAAGCCCTTCTCGAACAATGCATATATTAATATCTATCTGTTTTTACCACCCCCTGTATTAATATTAAACAAAGTTAATAAACAAAAAAGAAAAATGTTTTCACCTGACATTTTTTTCAATTTATTTATTAGAGTAGTAATTATTCATAAGAATCAGTACATCAGTGTACAATTTATAAACATTATAATATAAATAATTTGGTGATTTTATTTAATTGAGAAGAATGATTTACAATTATAAATAAATACGTAATTTTTATTTTAATTAAAAAATTACTTAAACTGTTATTTTTTTCTAAATTATACATCATCTGATGATACGTTAGTTAGAACATATGCTGATGATACTGCCCTATTATCAATTTCGTATGACCATACCACTGCATCTCATCAATTACAAACTCACCTAAATTCTACCTCACAGTGGTTTACCAACTGGAAAATAAAAATCAATGAATCCAAGTCCTCTTTTGTGACTTTCTCACTCAGACCTCTAAATTGCCCAGCTGTAACAATCAACAACATCATCATTCCTCATTCAACAGAAGTAAAATATCTTGGTCTTATATTTGACAGATGCCTTACCTGGTCCTCCCATCTTAAAGACAAACGTAAGAAACTTAACTCCAGACTTCACCTGCTAAGGCCACTGCTTCGTTAGAACCTTACTTTACCAATAAATATCATTCTTTATAAAACTCTTCTTCAACCAATATGGACATACGGTATATTAATCTGGGGTTCCGCTAAGAACTCGAACAAGAGAACCATACAAGCATTTTAAAACATCACTCTTCGTATAATCACTGGTGCACCATGGTTCGTTTCGAACGAGACCCTAAACTTCGACCTCAAATTACCTTCCATCGATAATACAGCTGCTATCTACTACAAACGCTTCCACGCCAAACTTCAAAATATTCCCAACCAACTAATCAAAGAGTTAGCTTCACTTACACTTACAGGTAACCCAACCAGACGCCTCAAGAGGAAATGGTGCCGTGATTTGATAACTTAAGTTAAAACTTATAAATGCAAGAGGTGTCACAAATGTGTGATTTCCTCCTCATGTGACTGCATGACTGCATGACTATACATTCATTGCCAACTGTTATAAATTATTAATATTACTTATTGTACATACTGTATATGTAGATTGTAATTTTTCAAATAAAGCCAATTATTTTCAAAAAAATTATACATAGGTACGTGAAATAAAATATTTACAATATTTGTAATTTAATTATTGCTCCCTCAATATGAAAATAAGTATTTACACTGATTGGAATTGGAATAATACATTATATTATATTTATTAATAAAATTATTATAATATATTGATATATGACATACATAAATTTAAGTCTTATTTCATACACATCTATTCGGATATTACTCATTTATATTTAACTAGACGTTTAAGAGCTATTGATCAAAATCAAAATAATAAATTGTATAAATATCATACGATATATAGGCAAAACATAATACTAAATAATTGTATAAAATAAATATATAATCAAGTCTCCCACACAAAAAAATTATAAAAATACTTATTATTTATCTATTAAATAGGTAAATGTGAAAATGAAAACCAATGTAAACCTTTGAGACCTATGTTCTCGAAAACTACTGAACCAATTATTATGATTTTTTTTTTTTTTAATTGAAGAGCTCATTGAGGAAAGGTTTATGGCATTTGATCGTTTCTCTAACTTAATAAACATCAATATTGTTAATGACTATTTATAATATCAATATTGTTATAAATAATGGCCTGTTACGTAGACTATTATTATTATTATTATTTTATTTTCGGTAACCATAGTAACAATTTTTTATTATTATAATTTCTTTTCCCAATTTTTTTTAACATTTTTCACTGATTAATCGCTCCTATAGAGAAAATACTAATGTAAATGTAATGATATGTAATGTAATGACGTCACTGTCCAGCAAGAACTAAACTATATATACTATATATACTATATTTAGGTTGCTATTGGTTATGGTTGAGTATAATAATTTTAGACCTGTTGTTATATTTTGTCAAAACCATAACAACAAAAATAAGAATTAGCGAAATAAGTCAATGTCCACAGTAAATCTCAAAAGTCAAAATCACAGCAATAGACTAACATGACAATATGAAAACCACGAGGTGTCGCATTACCTATTGTATTTTATCCACGTTAGTAAAAAAAAATTGATATAACTTTGAAACTTAAGGGTTAGATATTATAAACTTACGTATACATCTCGCGGGGTCCGCAATCCACCCGTGATGGATTGCCTACATGATAATATCTATATTGCTCGCATAATCATAAGAGTCTCACGGGCAACGCCAAGCGGATGACTATAATATTATTACTCGACTAACTCATTGATTGATAAACGTAGAGTCTGAACAATGATAGACCGATGCTTGCAATTTACACGGTACATTCATAAAATCGTACCACAAATTTAGTGTGCAATAAGAGAGCATTTTACAAAATTCGCATTTTAAAGCTTGAACAAGTTTTTTGAGAATCAAAATGGTCAATGAAAATGTCTTAGTGGATCATATTATAGAATTGGCATTTTTAGCGGGCAATAAAGTACATGAGGTCAGGTATCTATAATATTATATGTATATGGATGTACAAATTTAAAACCATTTTAAATAAATAAAAATGTAGAATATAATTACCAAATAAATATAATATATTAACTAGGTATACATAATTATAAACGTTTTATTAATTATTTCTTTTAATATATTATTATCACATGAAATAAATAATAATAATATGTAGGTATTATTCAATATTTTTAAATTTAAATATCAGCAGTATAAGGTATTTTTATTATTACTACTTATTGTATATAGAAATATCGAATATTTGATATTCGTATTCCTTATATAATATATATATTATATATACCTATTGAATTATATTCAATGTTAATACTTCATAATAATTTCAGTTCTCATTAATTTTTATAATGTTAATTATTTCTCAGTTCAAATAGTTATTGAGAGTGTATATACAAATCAGGTAAATCTATCATCATGTATCTGAGTATTTTTAAATTATTTAATGAAATCAAATCCTGACGACGAAAGAGTGACACGATTTGCGGATTATTTGGTAGACGTATATATAAGTGAAGAAGCTCAGTATACACCTGAAGTATGGGCTCAAACATCAGCAGAGCCAACTTTAACCACAAATGCATGCGAGTATTTTCATTCTCACTTTAATTCCAGATTTTATACAACTCATCCAAATATTTTCATTTTTATAGAAAAATTAAAAGAATTTCAATTAGAAGTATATATTAAATTAAATAGTATAAATGAACCGTTTAAATTCCAAAATTCTAAAACCAAAAAAAAACGCGAAAAGTTAGAAAAATTAATCAATAAATATAATAGTAATCAAATTCCAATTGATGAATATGAATCCACCATATGTTATTGTTTGTAATATTTATAATTATTTTAATTTTTTTTTAGTTATATTTCATTTTTAATTCCAGCTAATATGTTATGAAATATGACGTTATTATTTGTAATATTAATAATTATTTTATTTTTTTAAAACTATATATTTTTTTTTAATTCCTAATATGTTGTAACAATATGACGTTACTTATTATTTATTTTGTAATATTTATAATTATTTAAATTTTTTAAATTATATTTCATTTTAAATTATTCATATTAAAATTTGTAACGAATTAAATATTTTACCTGTAATTTTACCCAGGCGCAGTTTACATGTCACCTTTTTACACTTGATAAAAACTCGGGCGCAGTTTACATGTGTGATTTTGTGTTTACCTGTATCTTGGGCGCAGTTTACAATCACCGGACCAATAACCTTTAAAATAAGAAACTTTGACACAGTGCTTAGCTTTAAATAATATGTATGTATTTTCAAAATAATATTTTTACTGCAGTCAACCCTTTTAATTTGTATTCATGACATATATCTGTGATAAGATAAATTAATTAAAGATGCGAATAATTATTACAATTAAACTAAAATATCAAGAATCTATAGAAGCGTATTACTTTTACAAAGCATCCAAATAAAATTATTTAAATTAATTTAAAAACTATGTATTATTAGAAATAGCTTAATATTCACATCAATAATACATGTATAATGATATTAAATATTTTTTTACATTACAAAAAATGGGAATATCTCAATATATATTCCAATAAAAATTTAATTTAACAACGCTACACCGCGCCGATTATAAATACAAATTATAGGTATAACCAATATTACAAAAAACTTCTGAAAATAATTTTATATATTTATATATTCTATATAATAGCTATAGTATAATTTATATTAAAATATATTGTGTTTGTTATTAAAACAGTGAATGTATTTACTCGACCGTCCCGCGTGCAAGCTAGATTGAACCGAGATAATATCCGATACAATATCCAACACCTTTTGGGTACACATACATATAGACAGGGCATTTCAAGCCAAAGCCTTAAGTCGGGGACCGCCTTAACGAGCTGTTAGCATGCCACCAATAAAATTAACTCAGCAAAAAACACACAAACACGCAACCCTAATTTTAAACAATTTTATTATTTTCTCTCCTTTATTTTTTTCTGTTTAGAAAACTATATTATATACATATCATAATAATATAATATATAAACCCACATACACACCCTTTGTCTTTTTTGCTCCTGTACACCGGTCCCGTTATTAGTCGGGTAAGTAATAATTATTATTTATGAAATTCCGTATAGATGTTATTTTAAAATGTTTTTTTCCTTCTATGCATGATAAAAATATATTAGTCTGATCAAATTATAATAAGCGTGTATATTAGGTCTATATTAAGGAATCATTATTAAATTACAACACAGTCATATTAGTAATATATAATGTATATAACTAGTTAATTTAATTGATCCTTAGATATATAAATAACGAATTTAATGAAGACAATTATTGATAAATATTGCTTCTTAATAATTATATATTATATATATATATATCAATTTTAGATCCATATAAATGGAATGTTGGCTTATATATTTTCTATGTTCGATTATTATAATACTAGTAGTTGTTGTAGAAGTGCATTAAATGGAAATAATTGAATCGAGAAAATGGCTGATAATATTGAAATATAAGGATAAAGGAAATATTAATTTTTGTTTTTACAATAATTATATTATGCTTATCTTAATTTTAATATTATATTATATAGATTAGTGTATATGATGAAGATAAAATTAAACCATTTGAAAAAACTAGTCTATTATTATCAAGATTTTTTCATAAATATTTTTTTATATTTCTGCAAAAAGTATTAGTATATGTCTATTGTATATTGTATACCCATAATTCGGGCGTAAAATATTCTATTTATAATACTCAACACCATAGTGATGATGAGTGATATATAACAGAAGTTGATGGACGATAGAGTAATAATCAAGGTTTACTGTATGTCTGTATGTATTAATTGTATTTATTTATTAACTTCTTTTCAATAAGTTATATAAGGAAAATATTAATTTATTTTTTAATTTAACAAGCCTTAAAATAAAAATTAAAAAAAATCATTCTAGCACTTATGTCAATAATTCACTGATAATCATAAAATACATTAAGATAAAAGTCCTTTTTTTAAAATTCAGTGCTCTAAAAGTAGATTCAATCATGCAAGAACTTTGTCTGATTTACCTAAGTATACCTACTTAGCGACTTATATAGTACCTATGAATACATACGACCATATTACTGTGCATTTATTGAGTTCATTCAAATAGTTCATCAAAAATTGCATAATAAAATTATAAGACTATAGAGACGTGTGCCTAAATGGATAGCATATTATATTATTTTACCAACCAATATATATTAATACCCCCGTAGAAACGTTTAATGTTTTACGGGCCAGTGGACAGGGCGTTACGATTCGCGGTTTACTGAATACGTTAGCAATAACAATATAACATAACGGACATGATAATAACAATATTGTAATAATAGTAATAATAATCAACAAACGATCTCCATACATACATATTAATAATATTATAAAATATAGTGGATATATCCCCATCGTTAAAACTGCACATATTATATTTTAAATATATACTTTAATGGTTAGTAACCGGCGGCTCTAGGTAAGAAATGCGTTTCGTCGTAGGCACACGTCATTCCGTATGGCGTAAAGGTATATACCAGATAGAGGCACCTATATAGTATATAGGTACCAGTGAATACCTAATATAAAATATAGGTATACTATAGTTAGGTGATTAATCGACGGTCGGCACCTCGGCCGTCTTTAATTTTAGCACATTATAATCACTTACCACGATAAATATTTATTACTTGCACGTTCTACAATCGTGGATACACCATCTCCGCGGCTACATTATAATATAATATATAGGAACAAACGACCACGACGACGACGGACATGATGACGACGTGTGCAGCAGCGGTAATAATAATCGCACCAAGGAAAAAAATAATAATAATAATAATAAAAGTAAATGGTTTTCTTTGCTATAAATCCATTATCGAGATTAAAAATTCACGATCGTGAGATGTTAAAAAAATATTATTAATCGACTCTTTTATTATCATTATAACAAGGTAAAACCACCTAGCACCTACTATAGTTATCTCGCGCACGGTGAACGTCATCTCTATAGCCCGCACGTGTGTTGTATCGAAGCAACATACCGGTGTGAATTATTCGAAGAAAAGCGGTATACACAAACACACTCTCGTTACATGTCCGGTTAGATTTTTAAAGAATTAAACACGATATTAAAAAAAGTATGCATGGAATGTCTGTATTTCGTTTCCTAAAAGACAGAATTATATACAGAGTGATTCTTTTATTTAACAACATTCATTATTTCAAAACCTATTAAAATTAAAAAAAAAAATTCTTTAATATAATAATTGTAAATTATATTTACATCCAAAATAAAAGTATGTTTAAAAAATCATTAGGTATATATGTATAATATATATTTTATCGTTATAATTTTTCGACTTTTTAAATTTTTTAAATGACAACATACATTTCTAATTGCATATTCTATAGGTAGTAGAATATTTTTAAAAGAATCACCCAGTGTATATTCTCATATAAATATAAGAAAAATTTATGTAGGATCTTCAATTTAATTTTCAAGAATTCTAACCCAGCGAATAATTTAAATTTAAATTTCTACAAAGAAATAAAAAATATCATACCTATAACAACTTAAAAATTGACGAAATATTTTGAAAATTTTATCGTAAATAGAAAATGATAATATAAACATGTAGTACCTATAACAAAATACTATCAAAAAATTCTTAAGGAAAATTAATAAGGTATTTTAAGAGTAAATATCCAATGCCATTAAAATGTTAACTACAAATTTTCATAAAAATGTATTTAAAATTATTTTCTTATAGATTTTAGGTCCTGAACGGAGTGATGAATGTATTAATTTTACAATGATGTGTTTTTTTTTTTTGTGTCTGTGTACAGCATAACTAGTCAAATCCTTGGTGCATTATAAAGGTAAAAAGTAAATATATTCCAACAGTTTTCAAAAAAAACGAGTAAAACAAAAAAAAAAATGACGTAATAAAAGAAATTTTTACGCAAAACCAGTTTTTGACCAAATCGATTTTTTATATGGTAGTAATTCAAAAACTAATCACTGTAAATACTTAATACTTTTAATAAAAGGTTTATGTTCGTGTCATCTATATACAATTAAATTTTCAATACATTTTGACTTTTTTTTAGTTATTTATAGACCACTGAAATTTTCGATTTTTATGAGAATTTTTATTTGAAGTGTCGATAAAAAAATTTTGGATGACCAAAAAAACTTGAAAACTTAATACAAGGTTTCTTATGAGTTGTTCTTATTGTAGCTGAAAAAAAAATTAAAAATCATTAGTAACAATTTTTTTTTATAAGCGTTTATAGTTCAAATTTTTACGAAATCTGTCGAAAACGCGGAAATTTGCAAGTAATTTTGAAGTTGAAAAATCATAAAAAATGGTGTGTTTATAACTAAGTATTACAAATACAACACTAAATTTTCCTTCAAGTAGCTATATAGCTATAGAGAAAAATCGAAGCATTATTATAGGATAGGAACAATTTTAAGTGCGTTTGAATTTTAAATTTTTACAAAATAGCGTAACGATAACGATTTATCCTCAAACGGTCTTAAATATTTGTTATTATTCAAAAAGTATAAGTCATAGATACTTGAAACCAGTTATGTAACCTGATAATTTCACCAGTTATTTATATTGGCATTTTCTTTACATGATTTAATTTTCAAAATATTTTGACTTTTTTGAGCTATTTATAGACAACTGAAAATTTCAATTATTTTGAAATTTTTTTTTTAAGTGTCGATAAAATTTTTTTGGCCCTATCAAAATACTTGAAAATTTAATACAAAGTTCCTCATAAGTTATTCTTACAGTGATTATAAAATTATAAGAATACATAGGCACAATTTTTTTTTATTAGCATCTGAAGTTCAAATATTGACGAAAATTCGTCACATTCATCTTCGTTCAGAATCATTTTTCGTATACAATGGTACTTATATCATTGGATTCAAATTTAACACTCCTATAATATATAATAGTGATCCACACGGAACCTAATGTACAGCATAGCAGTATCTACTTACCCGATTTTTTTATTTAAATAGGTTAAAACATTTTAACGAATCTTGTATTAAATTTATCAAAATTTTCTACCCAACGAATAATTTGTAATTGAAATAACAAAAAATGCGGGTAAGTGGGTACTGCTCTGCTGTACATTAGGTGCTGTGTGGGTCATTATTATATATTAGAGGAGTGTTAATTAATTTGACTACAATAATAATTATCATTGTATATGAAAAACGATTCTGAACGAAGATGATTTGTCAGCCTAGGATATAATTTCCAGTGGTTGATGAAAAAGGTGGTTTATATTATGGCCTGAATACATCAAAATTTAAGTTCTTTTATAATAATTGTAAGCTAAACTTATGAAAAATCTTGTATTAAATTTTCAACTCTTAGCTACTTATAAAAAAATTTTTATTAATTAAATCTAATTGATTGGTTGCTCGATAATACTTTATCAATAATCATTTTATTCCTAGAAGGTGGAGTATCTATAAAGAACAATAATTATAAATAAATAGTATGTTGATTAAAAACAAAAAATAAAGTAATGGAATGTTGATTTTGTAAAAATAATAATAAGATGTTTAAAATCTAACCAAATAGGTACCTCTAAGGGACATTCCCTTTTTCGTTTTGTTTGACTACTTAGTAGGTACTTAGATTGGTTTGTTCTAGAGATGACATTTTTCTAAATAAGGAAAACAATAAGTC
>VUJU01004743.1:0-17039 GCA_009835225.1 Aphis craccivora
CAGTTGTCTATAAATAGCTCAAAAAAAGTCAAAATATTTTGAAATTTAAATCACCTAAAGAAAACGCAAATCTTAATAACTGGTAAAATTTTCAAGTATCTATGACTCATACTTTTTGAATAATAACAAATATTTAAAATCGTTTGAGGATAAATCGTTATTGTTATGCTATTTCGTAAAAATTTAAAATTCAAACGCACTTAAAATTGTTCCTATAATGAAGTTACGAGTTTTCTCTATAGCTACTTGAAGGAAAACTTACGGAAAACTTAGTGTTGTATTTTTAATCCTTAGTTATAATCACAAAAAATTTTATGATTTTTCAACTCCAAAATTACTTGCAAATTTTCACGTTTTCGACAGATTTTGTAAAAATTTGAACTATAAACGCTTATAAAAAAAAATTGTGACGAACGATTTTTAATTTTTTTTAGCTACAATAAAAATAACTCATAAGGAACCTTGTATTAAATTTTCAAAACTTTTTGGTCATCCAAATTTTCAGTGGTTTATAAATAACTCAAAAAAAAAATCAAAATTTTTTGAAAATTTAACTATATATAGATTACTGACATTAACATTTGGTGAAAATTTCAAGTATTTTCAGAGAATAGTTTTTGAATTACAACCATAAAAAAAATTCGATTTGGTCGAAAACTGGTTTTGCGTAAAAATTCCCGTTTTTCCGTCATTTTTTTTTTTGTTTTTCTCCTTTTTTTTTGAAAACTATTGGAAAATGTTAACTTTTGACCTCTATAATGCACCAAGGATATTCACTTTTACATCGGAAACCACCCCCATAGTTTGAAATTGGAGCATTATTTCGACTAGTTATGCTGTACACAGACAAAAAAAAAAAAAAAAAACACACACATCATTGTAAAATCAATACATTCTTCACTTCGTTCAGAATCTAAAAGGTATGTTTTCTATTTATACTAAACGTTAATGGAAAAAATGTTGATTTAACTTATCTTTAAATTTCAAATGGCAATTTAACGGAAAGTTTATTTTAGATTAAAATTATCATATTTTAATTGAAACTCTACATTGATTCGATGATTATCATTTTAAATTCAACATTTATTAAAGATTAATTATGAGTATGCGTGTTCTATATTATAACTCATCAGTATTATAATAAATTAAAAAACTTCAAAAATGTTATAGATGATGTATTGATATTAATTATTTTTAGAATAAAAACGATAAGAAAATAATATTATAATAGTAAATTATAAAAGATTTAAGGGCTATATATTTAACATGGTGATTTACAATCATGTTACTTAATTACTATTAATAATTATTGCAAAATGAAAAATCATAATTTCGACATAAAACGTATCTGTCTTATTTGCTTACTATAAATTACTTTAATTAATAATTCATAAATGAGATATAATTTATAATTTTATTACTATCATTTTTATTTACATATTATTCTAAAATATTAATTTTTAGATTTTCGGTGTCGATCAAAGTAGTGATTATTGTAAGTATACTAAAATCTTAGGTCCTTTTTTCAGTACTAGCTTAATATTATTTCTTATGAACATAAAAAAAAATGTAAATCTAAAAAGTGTCATGTTCATTGGTAAAATCTATTTTAGGAATTATTGAAAAATTAAAATAGAAGTACCGATTGTATTTTAGAGTGGTAAAAATAGTAAAAAAAGCGATAAAAAAAATGTGAGTTATAAAATCTTAGAACCGATTTTGTAATATAATAGTTTTCTATTACATTCACTTTGAACACGTGCACATCATCTGGATATATATATATATATATACTCGTAAATTTCCATTTAACATTTTAAAAAAGGAAATGGACATAGTATTATGTTGAGTAATAGTTTTGATAAAATGAATAATACATTGATATTTCATTAACCTTTTCTACAGTCTGCATTATCTGTTTTATGAAAATAAAAACGTAATTACTTATAAATAATAATTATTAATCTAAATAATATATAGCCTCATGCATGAGATATGAACTGTATATCATGACTTATTTTACTGTTTTTAGTAAAATATTGAATTATTTTAGAGTATAAATCATTTATATCTTCGAATATACAAGTTGTCTATTTCTAATAATTATTATTATTTTATTAGGTTTTGTTCAGGGTGTTTTATACCTAAATTAAAAAATAAAAAGTAAGTACCGATCTATTCAGTATTTACTGAATCTTTACTTATCAGTATTTTAAGGCGTTGAATATACCTCATAATTTAGTAGATCAGTGAAATAAATGTACCTATTAAATTTAAATCAGATTATACTATTAAATTTTAAATTATAAATACACAACTATTATTTTTAGTGAAACAAAATAAATATTTTCAAAAATTATTGAGTTTATTAAATTAATACATATATTTTACATCATATAATAATATTATCATTCTTATTAGCTTTTATGTCAATATCGTAAACACGGTGAGCATAGGATTTTGATACACAAAAATATATCGTATATCGTAAATAGGCAAAAACATATTTAATATAAATATGTATATTATAAAATATAATAATATATAAAGTGTTATTCAATACACACGAATATTATTTTTGAAGTACAACAAAATAACTACAGTTACCGTTATTTTCGTGTATAAATATCTAATTTTGTTAAAATGTATACCAAATCAAACGCTTATAAAAAATGTCATGTTTAATGTTTATGTATATTTTAAATATTTATAAGAACAATTTATGTAGGATATATTATTAATTCTTAAAATTTTTTCACCAAGCTAATACATTTTTTATTAACAATTTAAAAAGAATTTGAATATGTTTATAAATAGCATAAAATTTAATTGAAAATAAATTACGAATATAATGGTAATATAAATAATAATTTTTGTAAATTTTTGCTTCTTTTATTAGTTATAATAAAAAAAACTAAAATATCATTGAATGAAACTTATTCGTTACTTCATGCGTGAATATCAAATTTTATCAAAATTTAGATGAACATAATAATTATTTGAAGAATAATGTTTTTCTTAATATTTATAATGTTTGTAAAAAAAAAACTTTAAAAAAGTATTATAATTGTACATTTGTTAATTGGTTTATGAAAACCTTATAAGAAACATTGTATTTAATCTTAAAAATTGCACCTATCTGAGGTTGACTCAGATTCTTATATGACTTACTATTCATTAAAATAGGTAGTAATATTTTTGTATCAGATACTTATTACTAACCTTTAAACTTAGGAATAATAATTCAATATTTTTTCGATATTCTAATAAAGTTTTATATTATAATTAAAATTCGTAATGTAGGTTAATTTATTAACTAACACTTATAAATTATAATAGTACTAACAATTATTTTACATTGTGATTTTTAATTAAACCTGAATATCTTAAAGTGAGTACTGAGTATAAACACTTTTGAAAATAAGCAAGAAATGTCAGTATTATATATAAAATATAATGTTTTAATTAAAGGCATTTTTATAAAAATATTTTTTGTTTCTTTATTGTATTTTTCATTATAACTTAAGTTATTTTAATATTTTAAGATATTAATATAGTTTCAAGTAACTAAAAAAATAAATTATAAAATAAAATTATATAAATTAACGTTCCTGCAGCTGTAATTTAATATACGAAATGTAGTAGCAAATTATTTTCAAGGTTTTTACAACATAATTAAAATAAATTTTGAGATGATAAGCGTAGTTAAGAGACTTTAATTTCAAAAATCAAAAACGATTGTTTTTATTTGTAAAACTCTTTTAAAACGCCATATTCGAATATAAATTTAAATAATACAGTATATTATTGTACTGAAATAAAAATATATTGGAAATATTTTATAATGGAAAAAAATATTTAAAATTGTTTTTACATGAAGTCATTAATTTACAAATTTGTATCTAGATAACTTCTGTTAAAGTAAACCTATGCAACTATTTTGCTAAACAGTCATTATATATTAAACAAGATTAGATACATATATATATATATTATGAACATATAAAAAAAATATAAAAACATTATCTGTATTGTATTTAAAAAAAATTGTAATACATATTTATTATTAAAATTATATGATAAACATAATTCAAAATAGTTTTATTTCGATGATTTTGAAAACATTTATTCAATAATGTTAGGTACTCATCACATAAGTTTTTATTTTCAACGTTTTAACGATGTTTTTAAAGATCAAATTCGACATCGTAGATTGTAGTTGTACGTATACTTTACATATTAATTATTCATATTAAAATAAAACCATCGTTATGATTAAATAATGTGTTTGTAGTTCCTGTTTATCATAGTATATGAACTTAATGTTTGAGTTTTCATGTACCTATATAATTTTGTATTTTACTGTAAGTAATTTAGTTAATTTTAAGTAACAAATAATTATTTAAAAAGTTTGTTTGGTATCTTTTAAACTGTAAACAATTGTAAAAACTAAAATTATAAAAACCTATCATATTATATAAAAAATATTTACTTTAATCCTCGAGTTTTATTTTTTGATTTAATTTATTGTTTTGTATTTAATTATACACATTCTTTTTCTTCTAAAATTGTCCACGCAAAACATCGAAACCATACAAATAAAATTGTAAATTGAAATCCTATAGAAGATGTTTCACATCATTTACAGCAATCATATTTATCAAAACAATATTACAACAAAAAATGTTTTATATCTGAATATAAGACCTAGCAACATCGAAAAAAAACAGGTATTGTATTATGTATTTCAAAAAATGAAACTGAAGTGAGAAGTACTTTGTAATAAAGTCATATAGGTATCTAATTAAAGTGATTTAACTAAAAATACACTTCAAAAAATATAAGCAATCATAATTTATTATTTATGACATAGATTATTACCTGTATTTACATTAATTATAATTTAAAATAATTTAAGGTTTGTTTTTATTAAATCGTTGGTAAAGTTGATACAATAAATAGCTTAAATGTTCATAATATATTGTGTTTAAAATCACTCAATAAAAATATTATATTAATTTAGATAACAAAAAAAAAATAAATAAATAAAAGTTAACTATCATACTTTAAGTTTGTTTTAAACTTTATTTTGTGATAATATTTATATAAAATACAATAGAAACAGTCAATTTTAATTTTGTCTCGGAAAGTGATGGGAGAATAATGATGACAAAAATGTATTTAACTAAAATTTATAATTAATTAAAAAAAAAAAAAAACTTAATTTATTATATAAGATTTTTTTCAGTACTTGAATTATAGGTACTCGTAATAAAAGCAATTATATGTTAATAGTTTATGCTTTTTCTTTTACCACCTTTAAAATATTCGATTGTTTGGATATTGTAATTAATTAAAATTCATAGGAAAAACGCTGAAGAAAATTGTTTTGATGTTAGGTAGTTATATAAAATAATAGGCAGTACTTGCAGGTTCACTGATTTATACTTTCTTAAGAAATTAATTACTTTTTTATTGTTAAATCTAAATCAAAACTGATTTTAATAACAAATTATATAATTAGTATATTATATACTTCAATTAAATAAAATATCAAAACATTAAACACAAATACTAAAAATAATATTTTGTGGAATGAAAAACATGAAACATCGTGTTATTGTAATATTAAGAGTAGTGCCGTTTTGAATCAACTTGTTTATGAAAATGTTCCAAAAAATATATTGTTAAAAGAGCAAGTTTGATATACACATATATTATATGAAAAAATTGTATTACTTTATATTATAAAACACAACGTTGTTTACTAATGTTAGATACTTAAATAATAAGTACTTAAGTGCCTTAATGAAAAAAAAAAAAAAATCCACAAATTCATATCATGACATATATTTCATATTTTATTGAAATGACTCACGGATTACCTTTGTGGAAAATTAATTGTTTAACCAAAATTATAAAAGGCTTAATGATAAATATGATTTACTTTCAAAATCTCTGGATTTCTATCGAGCCACATAAAAATAATTGTATTCTCGTGCTTGTTTATAAAAGCAATTTATACTATTATATTTTTTAGATTTTTAGCGAAGCAATTAATGTTTTAATATTACATATTTAGTTTTATATTTAAAAATATTAAAGATATATAGGAATGATTTTTATTAATAAACATTTAAAATCAAAATTTTGACTTAATTCATCAAATTTACGAAAAATAATATATTAAATGTTCATTTTTTATAGCTGAGAAAAAAATATCGAAAATGTAATAAGAATTTAGACTTAAGTAGTTAATACTATATCATACTAAAACTAATATATTTTGGGTTATTCTTAAGACAATTTTAAATAATTATATTATTAGTTACAGCAATAACTTATTCATTATTAATATGTAACTAATATGAACGTTTAAATAATGTATAATTATATTTATTTCCTTATAATTAAAAAATATATAAAAATAAATCAATGTCTTTCTAAAAGAGAAAAAAGTTGTTTTTCATAAGATGTAATATGGGTATTTTTTCTGTTGTTCGTAGTTTCTTTCTTCTCGTAATGTATCCCATTTCACTTGAATTCTTTTCAACGTCCGTCTTTCAGTATTAAATCTACTACACAACTTGATACTATTAGATTTAAGTATATTTATTTTGTTTTTGATACATCTTCGTATCATTATTTCTTTCACGAAGTTCTCAGTTGTGGTTTTATATTGTAGCCTAAAAATGACTATGGTTATTAACTGTACGGTCATCATAATAAAAATTATTATCAACTATTAAATCGATTTCCACGGGAAGCGATGTGATGATTTTTTGATAGTTTCATTTACATTTTGAACACACAAGCATAATACTAAAAATACTACATTACAAACATTATACTGTGTGTAAAAAATAATAATAATAATTTAAAAAATGTTCATCGTAAGAATATAGTTTCATATTATATAATTATATGTCACAAATAAATTGACGGCCGTTATTATTTTTCATGATATCTAAAATAATTATGTAAAATTATATTTTACATTATAACTATATATATCAATTCTTGTTTATTGTGTTCGATCGAATTTTAATATTTCTTAACCGATCTTTGAGTTATCAACAAAAACTTCACACAAACTGGAATAATACAGTTTGAACTATTTTTATTTACTTTATATGTATCGTTATGGTGGATTGTTAATTTTCATTGTAACGATGACATTGATTTAAGGTAGTCGTGGATACTTAATATTGTCCATTAATTATTTAAAAAAATTCTATGACCATTAAATTATTTGATTAAATTATCAGATTTAGCAACCACTAGAGAGCTAAATACTCCATGGAGATGAGTTTAAATTATCAAATCATATAAAAAATATAATAAATTTTGAGTAATTAAAACAATAAATATAATTAATATTTTCTATCTTTCAGTTCATTATGATAAATTCTTCAAACGTAATATTAATTTCGATTTATTGACCCTGCAAGTTCACAAAATTTATTGAACTTCATTACGATGTGTATAAGTCATTTTTAGTCCCATTGGTGCAAAAGCACGTCCAAATCATTTTCATCGTCATAGTATGATTACCTGAAGTATTAAAGTTAATTGACAGACAATTTTCATCCGATTTCCTGGTAATATCAATGTAATCTCATTGCCGTTTAAATTCGTTACTGAAAAGCTGCCACATTTCTGTAAGTCTTTATAAATCACCTTTTACAACAAGTTGTATGTGAATCTAAATTAAATTTTTTTATCTTGCAAATAGCAGATCAAACTTGCCTGATAAAATTTAATTTTACATTATTGTTTTAAATATATAATATATCAATTCAGAATTTTCAAGCAAATACAATATTATTAAAACCGAATTGTAAAATTAATATTATGTTCATGAATCATCGTTGCTTTGTTTATTTTTAATATAATGAAAACATTAGGATATGTTTTTTTTTAATACATTTACTACGTTTTCTGGTTTTAAACACACCAAACATATTATATTTATTATATAATATGTTAATTAAAATTTAATTTGTTATTTTCGTAAAATTTTTAATTTTCTATGCTATTAAATATTAATAGATTGATTTTTTAAAGTTATTTTATTTTTAATTTTTATTTAAAGCATAGTAATTACGATCTATAAAATTATTATTACAATACGTATGCATGCGGAAATATATAAAGCTTTATATAGATACGCGATAGAAGTAGCCATCTAATGGTGACTCTTTATTATAACTTCTTTAGGTTAAATTTAAATTTACCTTTATATATTATGTTAATTAAAAATTAAATCTCTACACCATTTTCTCTTCAATCGACGAGGAGAATTACCAGGAATGGTGTTTGAAGTTATTTAGAAGTTAATTTTAATTAGACTATTACAATAGGTAATGGATAACTTATGTATAAATAACATGAAATTCATAGAAATACAAATATAATTATGACAGAGAATTTAATTTTGTTAATAATAAACATTACGATTGTTTAAAGATAATTTATCGTTTAAAAATTAAATTAGTCTACACATACAAATTCGTAAAATACAAAAAAAATTATAAATTTTCCAAACCTTAGTAAAAAAAACACTTGAGTTATTTTTTATACTAGCTACTTATAGTTACATATTTCATTGCTCATATAGTGTAAAGAATCTCAAGAATATTTATTAATATTCATTATAAAACATATTTCATTTTAAAATGGTTTTCATAGAATTTTGATAAAATTAAAAATATTTTATTTCATTACATTACACATTTTGTAATTACAAATTTACACGAATTAAACGCAAGTTGTTATTGATTATTATGTAATTACAACCAATAATGAATGATGATATATTTTTGGTTTTTTTCAATTTGTTAAATGTTAATGAAATATAAAATTCAAACTAATTATGGTAAAAGCAAAAACTTATAATTTAGGGTTGACACTAAACAAAGTATTTTTATTTTTATTTACATTTATTACGAAGTTCATTTCTAATGTTTTTTTTTTTTTTTTTTTGTGTGTGATAACGTTGTTATCTAAACATAATTTATTGATTTTATATAGAATAATGGTTAACCATATAACTAAAGATTGTACGTTTTATTAAATAATTATTCCAAAGCTTTCCTGACCAAAACCTTACACGAGTGGCATAGTGTAATGTATTGCAATTTTAACATATATAATATATAATAATAATACATATATAATAATTATAACATATATATTGCTTTCTAATACATTAAATAAATATTCATAATAAAAACTTCTAAATAATTACATGATTATAAAAATATCATAGCACAAAAATGAATTCTTGTAAATTAATTTGTTGAATGTACATACTATTATACATATTATGTTAATTTAAGATATTTGTTTTAGTTTAGTGGAGACAAAAAATACAGGAATCCTCATAATGTTTAGCATTAAAGTATAAATAATTTGTTTTTTTTATTTAGTATAATATCTTTTAATTTTGAATATAAAGTACCAGGGTAAACATTTCAATCATTTATTAATTTATTATTAATTATTCTACAACAAAATAAAAAATAAGTCTGTTCGCATATTTAAAACCTTTTATACGCGTAATTTAAACTCTACAAAATTATATTCCAATCATTTTTTTTTTTTTTAATACAAATGGGTAAATATGATCAACATCACAACAACAGCGAAGTTTCTCAAAGATTATTACTCATCTGAATGAGACCATCTTGATGATATAACTTTAACCGTAACCAACGATAAAACATGTAGTGTAGCCTTCGAGAGGTAATTAATTACACTGTACACTGCACTGTATAATCGCCAGAAACCCATCATCGTGTAGTGAATTAGGTTCGAGTGTCCAAAAGGTAATTTGAATATTGAAAGTTCGTCGCTCGTTAATTTTAAGACGGAATTTCTCCAGTTGACATTGATGTTTCATCTGCTATACTATTTTTAAAACTTAACCATTAGGAGAAACGATATTATTATAATATATCCACGTACTCAAATCACCAACCTTAAACCGTAAAATGATAATTTGGCACGTATGAAGTATTATTATACTTCTAAATATTCTAACCCAAACCGTAATGATATGATGCTTGTAATGTTATAATTATTTAAGTAGGTTATAGTGGTATATAATGTAGTCTCATATTTTAATTCAAGTTGGTAAAAGATATTAATTGATATATTAACTCGAATGTTATGATATCACTTCCATTGTTGTGGACATAACTATTTTAGACGTGATTAGACAGTTTAAAAGTGTTAGATATTTGTTACAGAGTACCTATACACGGAAACAAATCAAAAATTGCAAAAAAAAAAAAAAAAAATTTGTTGCTATAATAATATTATAGAGTAAGTATTTGAAAAAAAAAATAACTAAAGGAAATCTTCAGCATATAATTATAATTTTAAAATAAAAATAATAATCACATTGGCTCGTTGGATGGTAATTTGTTTCCTTTAAATTTACAATCTCGAAGTTTACACAGATTCGGGTGATAAATTATGTGGAAACAAGATACCGGTCTGGCTGTTTGGAAAAACGAATCTGTACATCGTTACCATGAAGTTGATTAAATGGCTGCTGGCGTTTACGTAAGAAAAAGAAATTCGAGAACATCGTGGCATATCTTTTTGCGTCTACAGGGGGCGTATTTTTTTCGTATCTACTCAGGGAAATTACATTTTACTAAGAGAAAAAAAAATTATAATAAATAATATTAAATAATTCAAATTTATATTGATTAATTTTGTGTAGTTACATACTGGCTTCTAATTCAATTAATATTCAAAATCTGTTCTTATATACTTATTGATTATTTATTGTAATGTAAAACCGTTTAGTTTATCATAACTTAACCTGATTTTTCTAGTATTATATTTTTTTCAGATCAAAAATTACTTTCGAAAAACTTATAATATATATATATGTATAGTGTAATAGTGTATACATAGAAAATGGTACTCATAGAATAAAATCAACTAGTGAAAAATTAATTTTGTTTTAACTATGAAAATCAATTTGAGTATTGAATTATAGAAATTATATAATGATAGTATTTCAAATATGAATTCAAAGCTATTACAAATCAAATAAACTTTATATATTATAATAGGTTATACGAAATACGAATTTGTCAATACCGTATTCATTTTTGTTGTTAAATAAATATTTTTGCAGATACAAATTGTATAGAATACTGAGCATTTTTCTGAGTTTAATATTAAACTATTGTAGAGAACTTTATAATATTTTATCTCATAGACATTTAAAATAAAATTAAAAAAAATAAAATAAAATAAAGACACGATGAAAAATGAAATTTCTATATTATATACTTTATACAGTTTGTTGTGTTTACCATAAAAACTTAAAATTAATTCTGCTATTTTATTTATTAGTTATTATTTATCAGTCAGACGATACAGTTTTCGCTTATACCTGTGAATAAATTGGAACCAAAGGCTAGTCATCTATAAAACTATTTAAATTAATGTTTATTCTATATAACAGTGTTTTTAATGATTTTAAATTATCGTCGAACAAAAAAATATATTTCGATATAAATTATATTAATTTATACTTAATACTGACGTCGCCTTTGATAATATTTTTTTGGCGTGGACGACATTTTTACGACGGCTAGTCTTCGGGTGATACGATTTTCTAAAAAAAAAAAAAACTATTCGTCGACTAGACCAGACGACGACGTGACCGGTGCAGGTGTTGGAGATTGCTTTTCACCGTCAAACCTAATGGAAACGCCATATTATTATTATACGATATCCACGACGTTGTACGGTGATGATTTCGACGGAGCTTGCGGTGAGAATATAAATGTGTGCGCGGAAACGGCTCTCGCAAAATATTACGCTACGATATACGTATATGATAAGTAATAATGTCTAAATAATAATAATTATTATTATTATTATAGTAATAATAACGTGACGAGTATACTATATTATTAGTGTGTAGGTATACCTATAAACATTTTAGCGCAATGCTGCTATATTCGAGGCGTAGTTAACATCAATTCGGGGAACGTTTCTGCCGCGGGGATGAACATCAACGGCTTGAGCAAATAATTGTCATTATTCAAAACGCCGCAGTTGGACACTTGAGAATATTATAAGCATATATTATTACGACGGTATAGTGGCGATGATGGGCAGGTCCGCGAAGGAATAATTAATTACGTCCACGACCACATAATCGTTATTATCGTTTTGTGGCTCGGTCTATATTATGCATTATTTAGGTACCTATTATACATACCTATTATTATGTTATCATGTTAAATTAATACGCGTGGTCGTAATAGTTATTATGGTATATAAGACGTGTCAGAAATCCTTCTCGCATCGATAGGAGTGCTTAAATATTTATATTATAATCATAGCCCATCAATACAGCTCTGCTCAATACTTTTAAGTTATATTGATCCGCTGGAAAAGCGTCTACTCTAACATTTCATTCAAAAAGTGTACTTGTTGCCTTGTATTAGCGTAAGTTGAATCAAAATATTTTTATCTATAAAAATAATATTGTGCCCATTGTATAATATAGTGTATTGAGTTATTACTCATTATTCACCTATTTTTATAAATATTTTAAAAAATATAAAAATATCATCAATAACTCCGTTCAATTTATTTTACTACTTCATTGTGCCATATTTTACATGATTAGGTATATACTTTATATTTGATTATATTTAGTAGTGTTGTACATAATATGCACTTTTTATCTATACTAATTACTCTTGGAAATCTAGAAAATCATAAATTGGCTGGTTAAAAGTGAAGAGTCGATAATGTTATTGTTTCACTATTTCCTTAAGCCCTCAACATAATACATGACTAATATGTAATTAATGGTTTCTAAACGGAATTAAAATAAATAGAAAAGTATTTTAACTGTAAATAATAAATATACACGGAAATAGTTTGTTAAAATAAAACAAATATATAAACTTAAAAGTACTTACACTGGCCTGTGTCACCATAACCCATGTCATCGTACACATACCTATACCGACTCCCAGACAGAAGAAAAACTTCTTCACCGTTTTCGTTATCGAAACGGACGATACACCAAACGGTACTGTTTTATTACAACGACAATCAGCATAATATTATACTAGTTTTCTGATCGCAACAAATTCGTTCATTGGCTTGTCGTATTTATATATTAATAACTCATTTTATTAAAATGTAGGTAATTCTTACTATGCTAATACTTGTATTCTAAAAATATTTGTAAATTACTGCGTAGCGGTAATACAGGAAAGCATAATCATGTCCATTTATTTATTGCGATTGCCCTAGTAATTATTTTTATAATATTACACTAGGAGTGTTCCACGTCATCAGTAGTGACGATAAAATTAAATAAAAAACGATATGAACTAAACAAGTTAAGTGATTGTGCGATAGTTTCAGCGAATGGAATGTCACATAAGTGTTATTTTGTACTGTTTTGTGTCACTTTAAGGTATATGACTACGTGTCAAAAGAATAAATCAATACACGTTTGTATATTATTATAATATCCGCTCTGTAGAAATCAGTTACCTAATTTCTCAAACAAACAACAATGATATACATTTTACATTGTCCCTCGGGACATTTTGATGTACCTACTATCTATAGTAAGAAGTAGGCAATGAAAGAGCCGATTGCAGAGCGACTCGTAACTCAATCACTAACACATGTTTTGAAGTAATCCCTCATTATATGTATTGTAGTTACCTGTAGGTAACATTCGCCATCATAGGTAATGTAATGTTATATTCAACCGACCGTGAATACGGCTCAAGGCAATAATCACTGAGAAAAATAAAAAAAAAGGCCTTAATAATAGTTTGATAAATCGGATAAACAAAGCAAAAATTACTATATCAATATTCAATACGATTAACTCTGCCGTTGCGATCGCTGAATGAAACTTTCATTAGGTACCAGATGGTTGTGTTAATAATATTATGCCCTTTATGTACCTCTAAGTAAAACACCCGATAATATGGTAATATTTGTAACTTATAATTAGAATCTAAAAGATCTCATAAAATGTTTAATATTATAACTAACTAATTATAAAGACTATTAATTGCGCTAATATCTCCATTATAAATTGTAGTTGTTGGTTAAATAATAGGCACTAAAAAAAAAAAAAAAAAAATAGCGATATTTGTGGTTTGTTTATACTTCATAAACTCATAATATTATTATCATGTAAACTACAACTACTGTTAAATGTACCTATATTATATATTTGTATTTATTTTGCCGCAATTCTCTAGTAGTCGTTTGATATTTTATACTGAAATCATTTTTACACCTTATATACAAAACAAAGTTTTAAACTGGATGATGATATATATTATTCAGCAAACAAAATTGTATGCATTTTTTAATTGATCGCTAACAATAATAATAATAATTATCAATGTTATCAAATAACATACGTGCAGCTCTGATTTATGGCTTTTGATGTGGTCGTACCTATTTTAAATTTCGACGTTTCAAGACTAGTTGAATATACATAATTTTACACTTAGCGGTACGTCCAAGACGAAATAGAATCAGCTAATGGTGTTATATTATGCGATCACACGCGGTTATCGTATCGTCTCAAGGATGATTGGTATTGCTATGACTTACACAAGCAAACATCATTATTCGAAACGGTTCAAGTAGACGGATTACTAAAATAAATTGTAAACGTAACGGATGTGGTGACGGTGGTTCATATAATGGCTATTCGCTTCGTAGCCCAGCTATATATATATAGGTACCTAGGTGCGGTAGCACGCCTTTTCATAATGTGTATAATATTATAGTATTGTAGATCTCCACTCGCGGTCGGATAAACTCGTTAAATCGTTTAGGAACCTTAACGCATCACAATTATTATAATACTGTATAGATATAAATAATAGTTATTTTCTCGGTAAACGAATAGGTATATTTTTTAAAACATTGTTTTTTTTTTTGTTTTAACCAACAACAAACGTTTTTAATTTTGTATCCTGAAAATTTTGATATTTAAAGCCATTAAAGCCGAACATCAAATCGGTTTATAGATAGTCAACTAGTTAAATTAAAAATGTACAAAACCTAAAACATAAACATTGTACAGTAGATATAGATAAATCGATTACCTACTACATTACCGCGTGTACCGTTACAACCACTATAATAATAATAACAATAGACGGTGATACGAGTAGTACATGATCATCCGTATTTTTTCATTTATCATTAAATCAGAAATTTATTGGTTATACCAGCAATCACAACGGTCAAAATACTGCAATGGCTACCCAACAGTTGCCTGATCTTTTCGGGCACCGAATAAATTGTAAGCAAAGGCCAGCCAGTGTGAGATAGTCGTAGTTGTGCCAGAAATGCTGGTACTCGCTAATATAAGTGCAATATTAGGTTAGTAGGTATATATAAACAATTTAATATACCACGTCTATGACCAAGTTTATTGTACTTTTTTTATATATTAATAAAATAATATTAACAATATTAACAATAATTATATTAATATTTAATAATATTAATTTTTCGAATTATAAATAATCATATTGATTAGGTCCCAATATCTAATAATTTAATATGTTTTAATCTTAGCCAACGAGGCTATAATCATTTAAGTTTAAACTGTGAATTAAGATATTATGCACTTAATTGTAGATTTGTAAATCTTAACTCGTGGTTGAAACTTAACAAAAGTTCAAGTCAACTCAGCCGATGGTTTTGGGGTTTCGTAGATAGAGAAGGAGAAAATGGGACAAATTTATTAGATACATAGTTCTAAAACTAGTGAAAGTAAGGCTAATTAATATTTAATATTACTTGGGAACTAATTATATCTTATTGCTTTATTACTTTAATTTTATCCAAACATTTATATTTCTAAGTCAACGATTTTAATAGTAAAATTATTTTTATTTAATTGTTTATGAACTGCATGCAAAATTCATTTTATTTTAAACACAATAATATTATTAAGATATTTTAGAAACTATAATAATTAAATCATTGGTGGTGAGATGAAAAAAGTGTCCTGTGTCTGTGTGTGTGAGTGACAAAGTTTATTAAGCACGATAACTAATAAGTAGTTGTGAGAGAAAGGTGTAGAAGAATTAAAAATAATTTTTTTTTCTTGTTCAAATTTTGATTTTGATTTGTCAAAATATTCTGAAAATGAATTATTCACTTAATAATTTGCAACTAAAAATGCTAGTTATCATTTGAAAAAAAAAACCAGAAGTATGTATATCCACTGGTCACTTGCACAAAATAATGTCCATAATTTTAAAATATGATCTAAGCGTGTTTCGAAATTTCAAAAATCACATTTTGAATAATTGTTGTATTATTTAAGAAAAAAAAGCACATTTGGCGATTCACCCTGTATAATATCAACACAAAAGTTCGAACTCACACATATAGGAAGTGGAGGATGTTATATGCGCGTATTTCGAATGATTTATTGTTTTATCAGTCGGTTATGAACTACGACCCTCTCGCATGTAACACATATACTTCACGCACGTATATGTATATCGTTATTCGCACGCATGTATGTACGAACTTGCATTTATTTTATTTATTAGGTCGTCTCGAATATCGTCGCGTTGTGATTTTTATTGAGCGCCATCTCGTTTATTTTGGATTCGTGTGTATTTATATATAATATAATATGTTATTATTATAACGCGTGCGAGAATTCGTCTTTTATTTTATTTGTTTCCACTTGCACCCTCTCGCCGACTACAGTCATCACCGTGATCGATTTTTCTGCGTTTCGTCGTTTGGGTTTGATTTTCGTTGACGCACACATAATAATACCATAGGCGACCGGGGAGTGATACAAAATATATAGGATGATTTTCTTAGTGCACTTGTTTCGATTTTCCTCTTATAGTTTATTAATTCATTCAAATTCTTATTTTTGGAATAATTTTAGCAAATGGATTTTCCACATATTATTTTTTAAAATCGAACAAAATCCTGATTAAATGTTAATAATCGTTAGGCTAGAT
>VUJU01004744.1:0-11489 GCA_009835225.1 Aphis craccivora
AGTGAAAATCTGACAACGTTGTACACAATATTTATATTTTTTATCGTGCTCAATCGGGTCGTCAAAAAGGTCGGCCAAAAACAACCGTGCTCAATCGGGTATCACCGGGAATTAGGTGTGCAGTAGCAAAATACCCTAATTTTAGGCCCTGGCCCGAGTTGTGGGCGTAGTTAATCGTCGAGTGGTCGAGCATCGCGTTAACGCTGATTATGCGTTCTCCTCAGCAGCTCAGCACACACACTGACACACTTCATGACAAAATACATTTGTCATGACACACGACTAAGCCCATCGCTTTGGGTATGATGAGAGATTGTGTGTTTTATATAATACATGTTCTCGATAACACGTTTTAGGAACAGCAATGAACTGTTCATGTTTAATTTAATTTCAAATTGCTGTTACCTTACATATTCGACATATCGATCAGTCTGCATAGTGTCAGATGTCATGTTTCTTGGATAGGTAGTTAACGTTTTAATGTGTTAAATATAGTTTATATAAGTAATAAACAGGGATGGAGAATAAATGAATTCGGTAAAAATATTTTTAACAAATAGTTGTTATAAAACGATATGGTAAGGTATATAACACGAAAAATACAAATCAAATTTTTATCCACACTTACAGATTTGAATTATCAACATTCGACTGTATTAAGATGGTACTAAAAAGATAAATCGAATTCTTTCATTACATTTATAAAATTATGTAATGTTGGTGGTTTTTTACTAATACTTTTTATGTATTGGTATAGGAAAGGATAAACTCTTTGTGTTACAATACTTCTAAAGTATTAAAAAAATAATAACAACAATTACTGATACAAAGCAATATATTGATGATACAGCTTAGGTTTTGAAAATATTTTAAAAATTTGAAATCAAAATAAAATCCAAAAAAAAAAAGGAACACAAAAACAAAATAAATATTTATAATAATAAAAATTTTTTTTAAATTAAACAATAATTTTTTTAAGCTTAAAATTAATATGATGAATTTGTGTTACAAATGTTATGAATATTGACAATAAAGCGATAATTATAAATTAAGTCAATTAAAGAATGGAGATTTAATAATTATCGTGAAATCAATATGCAAAGGAAATAAAATTAATAAATATAAAACAAACTTGGCTAATTGTGTTATTGCGATAAATACACATCAGGCGTTTGTGGCAGGCATAGACATAAAAAATTATTGTATACATTTATAAATGATCACAACATAGAAAGTTTAAGCTACCTAGTTCATTTATCAATAGATTTGCAGTACATTATAACACAATCGTAATACACTCTTTAAATATTAAATAAATATTTTAAAATTATAAAATTCTCTAAGCCTCACAAAACAATTATTACAGACAAATGTTTACGGTATTAATTTTTGTGCAAAAAAAGTAACGAAAATAATAATAATAATAAAAAATAAAAATATTATGTGGCGTTTATACGAGTGTATATAAATATATAAATGTATATTCCGATTGTAATTATTCAAAGACCTCTTTATTGAAACAGATAATGAAATAAACGTTATAAATAACATTTTAATATATCTATAATTAATAAGATTTTTACATAACACTACCGAGAATATATATTTATATATTTTGTAAATAAAAATAATAATTAAAAATCTTTATAACAAATAAATAGGTATAAAAAAAGTATAATTAATTTCTCACGATTATAATTTGTTAATTAGGGCAGTTTTTACAATTTGGCTGTTATTTAAAAAAATAATAGCAAATAAATGTCTACAAACATAAAAAAAAATGGCAATTGATGCCAATGGTCATAAAATTACAATCTAAGTGATGTACATTACAATAAATTAAATAGATGGTCTGAATGTTCATATAAATATTTATATATGATTTAGTATTACCCTTTTAGAGTATAATTTGGATACAAACAGACAAGGATGAATGGCAACAGACAATTTGATAAGATAAAACTAAATTTAAGTGCATAATATTGTCTAATCTACTTGCACCAACATTTTTCTTAGTTTATTTTATGCACAATGTAAATTTCATGATCACATGAACGGTATAAATAAAGTAATTTTATATATATATATATATATATATTTTTTTTTTATCACAAATAATTATTTATATATATATATACGAGTTTCAGATACCGTATTAGCAGCCACGTTACAAAAATAAATTTAAATGCATAGTTAATCTTTTCAATAACAATTCTAGAAAAAAAAAACCATACATTTAAGAATTTTTAAGCTGAAGAGAATGATAAATATTTAAAAATGTTGTGGTTAGAAATGTACAAAAAGTACAAGTTGCAATAATTAAGACAATATACTTTTAGGAAAAATGAATATATCATTCAAGTACATATTTACTTAAAGATCGGTTTTTTTTTTTTTTTTTTTGTAAAATTTGACACCTATTGATCTTAGATAAACCCGTAGTTTAATTATTAATTTTAAAATAAACAAACTGATCAAAATTATATTACAATTTTATGTAACATATTAACTAATAATAACTCAGTAATCTGTTCCCACAGTCATTCATGAATTGGACATAAATTAATACTGAAGACCTACTAAACTTAAAGAAAAAAATAAATCGATTTAAATAATAAAAATAAAATTTATGTCATCAGGACGTACTGTATAAATTGTTTGAAATTAAAATTGAATACATATAATTGTATATTGATACATTATATTTCCAGAATATTTTTAAATTACTCTCAAGCTTATCTATATATTTTTTTATAAATATAGAAATAAATGTAAAAAAAGTTTAAAATTTGGTAACAATAATTTCATAAGCAAAAAAAAAAAAAAAATAATAAAATATATTTATCATTAGATTAATTTGTTGAATAGAGCCAAATCTATGTATGACATTAAAAATAAATAGGATTACTCTTATTTACTAGTTACTAATTGCATCTATCTAATGCACTTGATTAAATAAATATCTATTAACTTAACGAAAATGAATAGACACTGGTGTCAAAATTTTAATTGTTTAGTCTGTTGAGTCCAAAATGATTAAAAGATGATTGAATGACTAAATGAGCTACAGACTATTTGTAGTGCTGGTTGACCAAAGCTGTGTTCGCCAAAGCGGTTGTCTGCGTATTCTAAAGTAGAAAATTTAATTAAATTAGATATTATATAAAACTTTTTCATAAGTTAATTTCATTCAAAAACCTATATTGTGTCTTAATATTAATGTAAATGATATTATTATAAAAACATGCCTACATGGTTATTAAGCTGGAATACTCTTCTTTTTTTCTTTTTTCTTTTTAAGGAACGATGGTGTTCTAATTCCTTTTTTCTTCTTCTTCTTGTCCTTGTGTGAGGAATCTTCAGTGGACATTTCTTTAGTGGGTGACCCCTGTTAAAATTTAGAACAAAATCGTATTTATTACTTTAAATTATTTGTTCATAAAAATAAAATGAAAATATTTATATTACCTCTTTACTACTTGAAAATGTGCTTTGATGGGCATCTGATTGGTCTCCATTGTATGTATTTTCCCCTATGAATTATACAAAAATTAAATGTATACCTAATCAAAATACAATAGAACAAAATGTCTAACTAATTTTTAGTAAATCACATGAAATGTTTAACTTGTATAATTATTAATGGTAACAATCAGAGGAAATACATAAAATAAAGGTATTAGGTACGACTTCCCTGCCTGCAACATAAGCATGCTAATTCATTTTTTTCACATTTGGGTTTCGATTTCTAATTGTTGAGATTTTAGTAGGTGCCTTGTTTTTTAAGTACAATAGTATGTGTTGTGTACATAACAAAAACCATACAAATTATAACACTTGGTCTGTAAACAAAAAATAGAAGATTTTTCCCCTAGAAATATGACAAAGAATAACAAAGTAATCTAATAATGACTATGACAGAACATACTTGAAAGAAATAATAATAGCTTAATAATGTCAAAAGACAACTTTCCTGTATCCAAGTTCTGCAAAATAATAGTATCAAACATAGGACAAATAACCACTCTACAGGATCATTTGGCCAAATATCTCAATCCCGATCTAAAATTTCAAGAACTAGTACTAATAAATATTAATATATCAAAGATCAAACGAGAAATGCATTATGTATGATAATATTATCTTTTTGATTATTGTACTGAAACATAATCATGATTAATTATTGTTTGTATAAAATATGAAACGAAAACACAATATAATAAAACAATTAAGTAACTTTAATATTCAAATTTTTAAATTGTCCTTATCTATAAAGTATGTTAAATTATTTAAAAAGAAATTTCAACTTCTGAAAATTTAAATATATAATAATTACATAAAAATAATCAATAGAAAAACATAATAATAATAACAAAAAATGATAGTATAACATTTAAAATCACAAAAAAATATGAGTTTTTTTTAAAAAATACACAGTAGTAAATCCAAACAAAAAAATAAATTTAAACTGATTATCCATGATTCAATAACATTAATTATGATAAGTGGTTATGGAAAATCAAAACAGGTTTTCAAAATGCAGTTATTCTAATTTTACAGTTTCAAATTTTAGTATCATATCAATATAATCATCAATATTCAAACATTTACAAGAATCTGACACAAAGGGATTGAGTTTGCAATTACTTGTTAAATGTTCACTATTTTCACTTTTCTTACTAATTTCTTGAACGTTTATCTTATTAGCAGTAGATGGTAATGTAATCCACATAGGTTTAATAGTAGTTTCTTTACAATTACTTATGTCATACTCGTCTTGTACTAATTATTGAATAAACAAATTGAAATTAAAATTTGACATACTAATATATCACATACTATTTGAAAATAATAGTTTTTGTAATATTTCATATGATTTTGCTTAAGTAATTTGAAAAATATTATTCAATAGCATGAACTTTTATGCTATATAAAAATATCTGCTAAACATGTCTAAATTGATAGCGTACATAATATTGGGTAATAAAAACTTTTATTAATAAATTAACTTACAAAAATTGATTATTTTAATAGTAACCAAGTATATTAAAATATTTAAATTATTTAAAATAAATAAGGTTGAAGAAGTATTAAATAAAAAATTCGATAAATATAGATAGTAAAAGAAACACATACACATCATCCACTATTGCACAATATCATACTATTTAATTATGATTTATAAATCTAACCAAGTAATGACTAAAAATGATAAGTTTGGAATAAATAAAACAATATCTATTTACCTACTAAATCTTTTAATAGTGGACTACCTTTTACTGGATATTTTATTGTAAAACTTAATTAATTAAATTTTTATAATTTTTAATACTAATTATCTAATTATAAAATTATCATACCTTCACTTAGAACAAATTCAGCTTGGTCAGGTTTCAGCACCGATTTTCTTTCCACTTGCAATACTCTGGCTTCTGAAAAATTTTTTTTCAACACAATGAGTTGATATTTTGAACTGAATTTATTTTATATTACCTGCTCTACTATCATCTTCGGTTTCACTAATAATAAATGCTTCAGTTTGCCTGGCTGGTGAAAAGTGAACATTATCCATTTGTTCCTTAATATCTATTATTTGATCCTTATCTATGAGTTACAAGAAATATTAATAAAATAATAATTTACTTATATTAATTTATACACTAAAATTGCAATTAAATTTAATATTAACCAATTGTACTCCTCTCAACAGAATTTTTATAATATTCTATTTCTTCATCGGTGACAGCATCAAATGGGTTCTTTGCATAAGGTGTTTTGTAAACAGTTGCATTATGTTGAAAATTACGTTGTATTATTCCTTTAGATGCAGCACCCACCAAAATAACTTGATCATTGTTTGTGTTTATGTTAGCATCCTAAGTTACAAATAATGTTAGTTGTCAGTATTTAATTTAATTTTATCCAATTTATACAATAAATTTAATTAATACTTGTAATTTTTTAGCTTCCTCCCAAGAAACACCATCTAAAATTTGGGACTGGGGCCCTGAAGTAATTTTATCAGCTCTTCGATTTTCTTTAATCTTGAGATTTTTTAAAAAAAAGTTGTAATAACAAAGTTTTAAGATTCACTTATTTATACCAATAAAATAATCATATTTACTTGTTGCTGTAGCTTTTTGAACTCTTTTGGATTAGTATTTTTTGGAACAAATTGTAGAGGTCCTTCAATTTTAAAAGGCGTACTTGAATTTGGAGAAGCTTCAGATACCCACTAAAAAATTATTACTATTTTTTAAAATTTAAGTACTTATTACAATTAACATTAGTTTTAAGTATTATTATTATTAATAGTATTTATCTCAGATGTATTATTTGTAAATTAATGTTAATATATTTCAAACAATATCAAATTAATTTCAATTATTCTTCAAAAATAAAATTATATGTATACAAATTGATACTAATTTTAGTTGTAAAGCAGTAAATTTTTTTCAGAGATTTACATGAAAAATATCATATAATTTAAGCATAGTTTATTTTTGAGGTTCCTTATAAACGATTCAAGACAACAATTTATCTGTGCTTATATATTAAATATAAGTATATTGAATGGTACACACAGTTATGTTTACAACAATATAATAACATACTACCATTGATCAAAAAAGAAAATATTTTATAATTAGCGATACAACAATTGTAAAATACAACATAAAACAAAACAATTAGATGTTTTATTGAAATTTCAAGTTAGTTAATAAGTCACATAAAGAGTGGAAGAAAGAACAAAAGTAGATATAAAAACTTCAAATTAATCACGATTGATACCAAACAACAATATACACCTAGTAAACTAAAATATATTATTATTTTTGTTTTGTTTTTTTTTTTTTTTTTTTGATTTACAAGGATGCTTTAATGTGTGTAACACAATCAATAAATAATCTAATTTAATAACATTAGATATTTAGATAATATTCTTAATAAATATACCATATGAAAGACCCAAACTATTAAATCTTGAAACAAAAATAAATGTTCAGTTTATTGGCATAATTAAATTATTTGATTTTACATTTTCAAGATTATATAAATATATTTCTATCGTTCAATTACAATATAGTATAAATAGTAAAGCAAAAATGATTACAGAAATTGTTAAAGCACTTAAACTAAGTGTTATTAACTTTTGATAAGCCCAAAATTTAAGTGGAGTAAAATATAGTTATAAAATAAAAATTAATAAAATATAGGTACTCTCTTATTTAGTCTAATAACAATATAAAAGTGTTAAGACACAACACTGCTGTTGTTAGAAGTGTTAAAATTTGACATTAAAAAAGTATAAATAAATGTATAAATCATAGGTAAAATATTACTTTGGATTTATTTCATAAATTATAATGATCAAATTAAATAAAAAAATATTCATTATAATCGCGGTTAATTGAATACATAAAAATTAATTTTTGATGTCTACCTTAGTGATTTTTTTAGGATCTGATGTTCCAGTTTCAAGAACTTCCACTTTTTGGTAGACATTTGGTGAATTTAACCATTTTGTTCTATCAGTTGATTTGCGGCCATCATAATATTTTTTCCATTGCCTAATCAAAATAAATAAATAATTATATTATGTCATTATACACAGCAAATAAATACAAAATTTAATTTACCCATTTTTATACAGCTCTTCTTCTTCTAATAAATATCCAAGAGAAGATACTGCTGGTGGTACTTCAACATCATTACGAGGACGAGGAGGTTCACCTTTAATAAGTGGTTGCCGATATATATAACCAGTGCGGAATCCCTATGAAATAAATAAATAATTAATTATTAAAACTTATATCTTATAAGTACCTATATGTTTATTTTATGAATAAAAATGAATTTATAATAATTCATTCTATTCATCTAACTAACATATAATTTTATCAGTCACTAATTTTATATTGCAAATTAAGTTTGATTATTATACTTCAAAAATTAGATTGTTGATTATAGTAAAACTTTAAAATAATAATGAGACAAAATATAAGTAAGATAATAAAAAACATTATTTTACTATTTAAAAATCAGTAAAACTTGACAATTTTTCGATAAAATATTCTTTAATATTAAATTTGGAGCATTAACATTTATATTTTAATTAAAAACCAAAATACTCGAAAATAATACAAAAAAATCATTCTTAAAATCCAATTTTAGATAGAAAACATTATTTGTTAAGCGATTTTGATCCAGATCAGTGATTGTTAATGAAGTCTTAGTAGATCTTAATAATTTAGTAAGGTAATTATTATAATTATTTATTAGAAGACATACTGCATTATCTAGCATTCTCATAAGTGCTTCAAATTGAAGACCTCCAACTCTCCAACGTTTATCTGCAACAGCTCCTCCTGCTGGTAATGGAGAAGGTAATGTACCTTCTGGTGGAGTCCTAGCAGCATCATAAATGAATTTGCACTGTTCTTCAGTCATTGTCATAATGTTATCTAATCCCACAGGTAATACTTTTAACTGAAATGTAACAGAGAAATTACAAATAAATAATAATAAAATAACTAACTTAACTATTAAATATACCTGTGTTTCACAAGCTGTAACTATATTATAAGCATTGTAAAACGCTTCTTCTATTGATTCACCACAACAAACTGCACCATGATTAGTGAAAAATATAACCTAAACAGAAAATATTGAATTTGAAGAAATTAATTTGAAATGTAATAGTAAAATAACAGTTAACTTCATATATGTGGTTAGATAAAATCAAAAAAAAATGTTAAGCTTTTAATACCTTATTAATAGGCCCTAAGCTTCTAGCAATTTTGTCTTTTTCATCTGGATCTACAGTAGATCCTGGGTATGCATAATGTGAGACATCTCCAATCAATGCACTTTCTTTACTTATATGCAATAAGCCACAACGTAATGATGATACGGCCAAAACAGGTCCTCTGTAAATAAATAATTATATATTATTTTATGAAATTTTACAATAATTCAAAAAAAGTAACATACACTTGTACATCGATGATAGCTTTTAAATCAGGCCTTGCTGCATAAATAGCAGCATGAAGTTGAAATGTTGTTATGTTTACTCCATAATTAGTAGTCCCGGGTTCCATAACATTTCCTTGCATATCCACTTTAATTAAGCTAGAAGCTGTCACTTCATTACATAATAAACCATATGGGCTAACTAAAAAATGTTCTTCTTCTTGATTTAATCGAGCCTAAAAATAAATTATTATTAATGTTTGAAATTAAATAATAAATAGTTAAAAAATATTATTTATATTTTTTTAAAACATAAGAAGAATTTATTCAAATTTTCGAATATAAAAACATTTAATAAATTAAATACCTACCATTGCTAATTTTATTAAGATTAAATAAAAAGTAACTAAAGTTAAATATGAACGATAAAAAAAAAAATAATAATAATAAAAATAATAATTACAGAAACTTGGTTATAAATTCCTTGGGTCCAGCCATATAAATCCATTAATCTGAATACTGCTGCTAATTTACATCTGATAATTTTTTCACCTTTGGCATATCCCATGCTTTCTACACCACGAATATCATTAATTGGAACCACACAATTTGAAGCTACAATCATAATTTAATTTTAGTATATGCATAAATAATATTAGTTTTTAGTAGAATTAGAAAAAAAAAACAAAAGATGCATCATACTAACATTTAGAACCTCCTGATTGACGCCCGCCCATCATTTCTGAAATTTGTTGTAGAAGCCCAGCAGGAACAGAACCACCATCTTTCATTTGAACTTCAATTATTCTTTCTAATTCTTCACGAAATAAACGAGAATTCATTATCATTTCTACTCTTTTCCGTCGTTCCATTTCTCTTACATCCTATAATAAACAATCATAAATTAAATATTTAAGATAACTTTAATACAGCTGATATTTTTTTTTACTTACAGCATCAATATCTGCTGGTCTCATTTTTCCACGTTCATCATCATCATCATTGGCATTTGCATAACCATTGCTCTGTGGTGGTTCAGCTTCTATGTCAGCCATATTTTTAGTATTTACTCAATCTATAAAAACAAACAATATATAGCTAATGAGTACAATTCTATTGAAACATAACTGAAATCGATCTTTAATCATTTAATATATTTTATGCTTTAAGTTTAGTTTTTTTCTTGGTTTGTTATAGGACATAGTTATTGCTTAATAATATTTTATTACAATTAAATTTATATATTTTATTGTACATACAATAAAATAGCCTTTTTAGGGGCCCCAAGTTAGCCACGGTGCCCTGCTGTATATAACGTGAAAGATAGAACAAAAAAAGTACTCATTGATAACCAATTTTATTAGACCGCAGTGCCCCCAGAAAGTGCTTTGGGAACCGCTGTTTTAGAATAATTAAGTAAAAATTAAGTGCAGGATTCACCAGTCGTGTTCTCAAATTTTTAAATATACTTAAAGATTATAATATTTTCAAATGTTTGAGATTGTTTGTACTACTCGTACTCTGTGGCAAAACCATTGATGAACCTAATTCAAAATTTGAGTAAATAGTTTCTATGTTATAAAAATGTTTATACTTTATATTACAGATAATAGTCCTTAAAAATGGTTTTACAAAAATATACAATAGATATAACATCTGATCTTATATTTATTATGGGGACTTGGACCAATTTCATAAATTATAAACATTGATGGTAAAATTAATATAAGCTACTAAAATTTTCAAATTGACATAGCTGCCAAGTCAATTATCATAGACCTATCATCTTCAGTACACAAGTCCAATCATTTATAAGCTACTAGTTCAGATTTTTATATTGATATGTTAACATTTTTAGAAATATTATTTGTTAAATAGTTTATTTAAGTGATGATTGTCATTGGAAAAGCAGAATCTCTATAGAAACCTCCTTAATACCTAATACAAAAAAAATCTCAAGATTTAACAAATAACTGCATAATTAAAGAAGAAAAGTGGTGAACATACTTAGTGAATTAATATAATTCTTGCTACACTAGCACCATGAATTATATTATATACACATGTTATGTAATTGGATAAATGATAGATTAAAATTAAATTTAGTTTTTATAGGTACTAATAAATTTGCATTTATTGAATAAATAGTAGGTACAAATCATAATAAGTACAACCTCGTAGGTATAATATAAATTGGTATCTTTAGAATTAAGATAATTAAAGGTTTCCAAATTATGAACTATCTAGTAAAAAAAATATTACTCGTTCTATCAGAATTTAAAAAAAATATATTTAATACAGTTTTCAAAAGTTAAACTTTTAATTATACAGTAGAAGCCGCTTATAAGAAACACGGATTATTGATACAATTGCGTTATTGAAACAAAATATACCGGGACGGATCGCCCATATATTAGAACATTTAAAATAAATCGGATTATTGAAACAGTACATCGGTTATTTGAAACAATTAGGGCAAGGTCAGTTGACATATACACCGGTTATCCGTGCGATAA
>VUJU01004745.1:0-17030 GCA_009835225.1 Aphis craccivora
ACTAGTTATGCTGTACACAGACACAAAAACAAAAAAAAAAAAAAAAAAAAAAAAACACACATCATTGTAAAATCAATACATTCTTCACTCCGTTCAGAATCTAAAAAATATATATATATATATATTTGTAACACAACCGTGTATTGTATATGTATAATTTTTATATTTTAAATATAATATATAATATACACAATAATATTTTAACCAATAATAATAACAATAATCTATATATGGATATAGATACGTAGTTAATATAATATTGTATAGTTGTGATCCCAAACTAAGATAAAAAAAAAACCCCCGTGGTTGTAATGACACTCGTTAATTGATAATAATAATAATATTAAACATATTATTATAATATCTATGGTAGTAATATATTATTATATCATATTATATTACAATCGTTCATCTTCGGCCGTCTTGTTTTTTGAGGTTACTTAAAAAGTTATTTTATATTAGTTTTTTATGCGTTACAATGTTAATAATGTTATACTTGTTTTGAGTTCTTGACGTCTTGAACTTTTCGTCTGGCTTTCTGTCGTCTGAGTAACGCTAAAGCTCGGCGGCTTTTTATTTTAATAAAACAGCTAAATTCTTCTGAATTAAAAATGGTGTTCGTGAGTTCGTACTTCGTGATGTATAAAATAATTATCTGTGCCACCAGTCGAGGTACGAAGCACGTGCTTAATATTTGTGGTTTATTTGACGTCACAATAATATTATATTATTTATTAGGTATTGTGATCCGGTTATCAAAATCGAAGTACAATATATACCTAGAATACCTAGATATAGGTATTAATATATTGTTCCATTTCGTTACTGCCGTCGCCGATTATACTACAAAATGGAAGATACTACCTCATCAGAAAAACTTCAAGTAAGTTATAGTATTATACTACCTAAGTATTATGAACTATGGTTACCCCATTATGTACACAATTGTACATAATAATATACCTTATATATTCACTTACCAGCACATTTTTTATATCTAAAATATCAAAAACAGATCGATCGGTAGTTCTACGGCCTCAAACATGAAATAAAATGGTAACACGAGCTTTAGAAACAACCGAGATGCAAGATTGGAAACCGACAGACAACTTCATGCTCGATACGGACGAATCACTCACTTAGATTTGAATCTCAGTGCATTCCATTACGCTGTTAATTATAATTACAGCATTCATCAAAGCGTGGTTATTGGAAAAATGGATAAATTATGCATGTATTGTACGCAGCATTCAAGTTTTAGAATGAGGCACCAGGTATCTATGGGCTGTGCTGACGGAAAAGTGAAATTGCCAGAATTACATAAAGTAAATTGAATATCATTGTAATATTAGTACTTAGTTTATTTTAACCGTTATTTATTTATCTATCTAAAAATTAAAAATATACTGATAGCATATAATCACAGGTAACGAATTTAACACACAGTTTGAGACATATGACATATAAGAGGTAGGATTTTTAACGGGCTACTAAGTGCACGGTTTCAGCTAGTATGATAAATAAAAATATATGAGTGTTGGGTGTACCTAGAATATGATAAATATGCTAGTTTGTTTTTCTACTTTTTTTGTGTTATTTAACTTTTTTGAACGATTTCGTTTTTCTTGATTTCAATAGTTGTTTTTGTTGATTAGGATTCTCCGGATTTACTTATTTGTTCTGTCTGTAGAAACTTTTTATGACATTCTTTGTGGGTTATTTCTTTGCAATTTATCACCTATTTTAATACCTATAAACAGGAAGGTTTATATTTTTATATGTGCATTTTTTACAGCTACCTATGGAAAAAAATGGTTTAACAAAATTATGGCTTAAATTCAGCTTTAAGCGTTTTATGGATAGATACAAAAAAAAGTCGATAGTCGATACTATAGACATTTTGTATTAAATGGTCAACTTGTATTATATAAGACAAATTGTTTATGCTATAAATATTAATTGAGTTTTTGAATTAATTTCCATCTTTTATCGATTATATAGTACATAAATATTTTAGTAAACATTATAATATAGAAAACTATAAATTATAATATATTGTATTTTTTATTATTAATAATTAAGCAGTTAAATATTTTTAATTTATAAAACACTTAAGCTATTTAGTGTGTTTTAAGTGTATATCTTTGCAATTTATTTGCAATTTAATGTATTTAACTCATCAAAGTTATTCAAAATTTACTCCCTTATTTACGTGCTTCAGTAGTAATCCAAACACTTTATATGTATATATGTCATAAAATAATTGCAATTATATATTATTAAAAAAAAACTTATACGTGTGTATTTATTGTAAAAGGGAAAATAATAGCTTTAATTAATACTTCACCAGTTATTTAGATTAGCACTTTCTTTATATAATTTAATTTTTTAAATATTTTGCTTATTTTAATGCTATTTATAGGCATTTGAAATATTCTTTTGTTTTTTTAGTTTTCTTTTTATTTTATAAATATTGATAAAAAAATTTTGGCTGAGTCAAAATACTTGAAAATTGAATACAAAGTTCCTCTATAATTAAAAAACTATAAGAATATATAGGCACAATTTATTTTTTTATTAGCATTTGAAGTTCAAATATTTACGAAAATTCGTCATAATCATGAATATTTACAAATTATTATGTAGGTATAATTCATAAAATTGTTTGTACATATAGCTAAGAGTTGAACATTTAATACAAGATTTTCCATAAGTTTGACTTATAATAATTTAAAAGAACTTAAATTTTGGTGTATTCAAGCCACTAAAACATAATTCACCTTTTTCATCAATCATTGGAAATTATAACCTAGGCTGACAAATCATATCCGTTTTTCGTATTCAATGATACTTCTCATTGGATTCAAATTTAATGCCTACATCAATTATTATAGTGACCTAGTACACATCATAGCGTTACTCACTTGACCACTCTTTTTATAATTTATCTTATATTTTATTTCAACTGCAAATAAACGAGTATGATATGCCAATGTGTGCTTTATATAAAAACAATACAATTTGAACTTACAAGATTGTTGTTGATTAAATCCGTGTCACGATAAAACATCGATGTTCATAGAAATCACATAATAAATTGTGTGGTAGTATAGAATAGGCGAAAATCTGAATAGTAGATGGCGAAAATAATATATGATTATTTTATATTTTTATAATTGTTTCACAATTATTTACATAATATTATACTGTATAATAAATAGGGTGTAAAGAGTAGAATGTCTTTAGGAGTAATGTTTAAGCAACTCATATGACACGAATTAATGGCCTTTGTCAATGGATGAGTAGTAATTTATCATTATGGTATGTATTCGTTATCGTTATTGGTAAAATGCAGCCTTTGCACGCACACACAAATATTATCAATAAGTCACTGAAAATTAAGTATATTTTTGTTTGCATAAATATAAAAACTAACAAAATCAGTAGTAGATTAAACAAACGTATTCTTTTGTTTATAAATTACAAAACAAAAACAAAAAGAAAACTAAACTATATTTTATCATACAATTTTGCTATATAACAGTAAGTACTAAATAGTTTCTATATAGGTAATAGTATTGAATACAGATAATCACAATAGGTAGTATGTATCATTAGAATCAGTTTCTAAAAAAAAAAAAAATATTTTTTTTCAAGGTTTTATGGGTTTAATGGGTTTTATGTAGGCCATCTATTTTAATTTTTAGTGATGATAGTATCCTTAAGAAAATCTACGAGATTTCTGTATTCTAATCTATAATATATTTTGTGAATTTCTTTACGGTAGAAAATTATAAAGTATAAATAGTAAATAGCATAAAATTAATTTTAAGTTTTTTTTTGTGTCCGGATTCAATCATTATTATTGTTATAACTTATAATTAATGGTAGTCTAATAGGTATAACTTGATAGCTCACATTTTTTCACAATATTTGCATTAAGGAGAGTTCACTTCATTTTTAAAAAAAAAATATTTTGTCTATTTAAGTGTTATTTATAGTCTTATAGATACCTCTTAAAATTTTTTTTAAAGTATTTTTTCGATTTATGATGCTAATACTTTCTTCTAGTAAAAATACTGAAAATGTAATAAAAGATTTTTCATACAATTTTCATAAAGCAATTAATAAAATATATTTATAGACTATAGTCACAATTTATTTTTATAGTAAATAATTTATAAAACTTTCAATTTTAAATGCAGCTATGGCTTAGAACTATTGTACTTGTAAGTTATTCTTAGAAAAAATAAAAAATATCTTAAATACAAGCACTATTTTTTTTTTCATTGACAGTTCAAATATTACGATAAAATTATGTTTCTTACAAATTTAGTTAATTTGTCATAATCATTCAGGAGATATCAATTGTAGTTTTTACCTATTAATATTTTCTACATATTTTGTCATTTTTAAAATATTCAGACAAATTTTAACTAGTTTTACTACTAACCAATTTACCAATTTACAACGTTGTACAACTTTCTATACAGTACGTTTGTATAGAATTATAAGTTTAAGCTAAAATAAATTATACTATACCATAAATATGAAGTAATATAATATGTCATGTGTTTGGCAAGAATTAGTTTAATTTACATTATTAGTAAATTATTGATAGTAATATAATTTACAAATAATAGTTTATCATTATAGAAAATAAGGAAATAAAGACAGACTGAGGTCGTTTTTCGTATGCAATGATGATTTACTCACTCAGTGGCAAGTAATACAAGGTAATGCTCGTATACTCGTAAACTACGATGTAGTTCATACATGTGTTTTGTTTAACTTGGCCTTAAGTCCTTCAATTGTTTGTATCAATTCGATTAAATTTATTAAATTTTTTTGTAACAAATTAATTATGTATCTGCATTTTGACAATAATTTTAATGAACAACATGAACTATTGCAATTGTAAACACGAATAATAACAATTAATTGTTTGTAACCAATAAACCGTAGAAGATAATGCGACAATTCCGTTTATATTTTTACATAGGTCGTACTACATACTCTTGTTTAAATTATTTACCTACATAATTACATTATTACATTATTACATTTGCATTATGAGTTGGAACGATATACAGCTGGCACATAAATTAAAGCTATGGTGTATAGATATAAGTTATTATGTAAAAACTGTGGCGCATTTTTGAATAAAAATATTGTCTTGCCCAGAAATTGTTAAAAATCAAATGCACGCACTGCGCCTGAAGTGTTGTGTGTGTTGAGCTTATATAATAATTAATAATTATATCTACTGAATGGTAATGAAGAGTACTGATCACACGAGAGCACACGAGAAACGTGAATGGAAGCGTTTTTATGTCAGACTAAGCAAAATAGACTAGGTACCTACATATTGTATAATATACTGTTGTGGTGCATTCGCTTGTTCATTCAAAAAACGTATCGATCGTCAATCAATATTACCGTCTATTATATACGTGTTGCCGATAAAATCATATTAGCACAGCGCTAGATGGCGTAATAATCTTTGCGGATACTTAGTATCGTCATCGACATCATAATAATATAATACGCGTTTCGTCCAATGCTCCAGGCAAACATACGCACTTTTACAGCGTGTTACAACGTACACGGCAACGGTGAGGAGGACGGAGTGATTTTAAAATTGATGGTCTCAATTTTCAAATATAGGTAAGTAGGTATCTATAATTCTTATACAAATATTACTCACAATAATACTTTTTTAATGATCAATATTATTACGTTATAATTACGGTAGAGGATTTTTGTACATTAGCCGCGTAAGAAACGAGTATACGAGTAAAGCTATTATAATTATTTTAATTTTATTTTTTTGCATATTTCATAAATTGAAAAAAAAAAATTATATTTTTAATATTTTACTAGAATATTTATAATGCGTATATTACATTATGTTTTGTACACAATTGACAATTATTTATGAATTATGTATAATATATAGGATAATATACGAAATCTAAAAATATATCTAAAAAATATATATTATTAATTTAAATAATTAATAAACTCAGTTATTTATTAAAAAAAAAATTGTTATAAAAATGAATTGCATATTTTTTAATGCATAGTTTTGGGTTCTTAGGTAAATTAATATTTGCTTGTTTAGGGATTTTTAGACCTATGCATTATTACTATTCCTCTGTCATAGTCATAATTTTAGTAACGTTAGTATTGATGACTATCTGAATAAGGCTTGGATTTTATTACAATTACATGTATTATTATGACTTAGATTTAATGGTAAACGTAAGTTATATTTATTTAATTATGTTTTTTTACAAAAAATATTTGGTATATGAAAAAAAAACGCATATTTTTGTTGATAAATCTCGTATGGCTGTACCTATATGCCTATGCAAGTATATTGAACATCGGTGTATTTAGGTTCAGAGATTCGTACGATGGTCGATACACTCGATAGGGATAAAATTTTATACCTTAATTACCTTAAGGTATGTTCATGATTAGGTAATTTTTGTAGTAATGTTTTGTTTACGTTATTATAATGAACATACCTATTCACTAGTGACTAGTAAACCTATCGATATAATGTTAAGATTCTACGTACATAATTAATATGATATTATCGAGTTTGTGAAATGTGTATCTCAGTCTAATATTAAAGTATGAATAGTTAAAATTTAATATGTAATTATGATTAGAATTTTTTTTTAAATTATCAGGAATTTACCTAGCTTTACTTAGATATTATTCTAACTTGAATAGTACTGATAAATTGTACCTGGTAAGTGGTAATGCGTATACTTATATAATGTATTAAATGCATTATATTATTTTATACGATTTATGCTTACCTGCATATCCGTAATTTTAACTATACATTGTTTCTTCAAAGCCTTTGAATTATATATTCCTTAACTAGATATCTATCTATAATCCATAAATTCATAGATATAAATGTATTTTTCAACCTTTATCATTCTACCATTATTGATACTAAATATTAATATTGAAAGTAAATTACTAGGTATATAAAAGAATAATTTTTCAAATGCAATTATTATAAAAAAGCAGCGATACGATTCCAGGTGTGAGTAAAATATTTGACGATAGTAAGGCAATATTATGATACATAACACATACGAAATCTTTAGTTTTCAGTTTTCGATGCAATGCATTTTATCAAAGAAAATTTAAAATTTAAACTAATGATATGATCCCATAATTTGACAATAAATAAATTATAATCGATTATTGTGGTAATTGTTAAGGCACTTATTTATACTTATTATTAATGTTTTTTTAAGAACATTTTTTTAAAATGTATCATGTATGATGGATTTGAATGCCGGACGTCTCATAATTTACAAGAATTTCTCGTTTTTTTAATACTTATCCCGCTATCCCGAAAATTACGACCAATTAATTAATTAAATTAATTACGATTAATTCGTATCTTTGGCCTCCGGGCCACCAAAATGTTCTGTTTTTCAAAAAAAAAAAATTCTTTGTATCGTGTTTTTTGTTTTAGGATAGTAATACTTAATATATTTAATGATTAGGTACTTTGTGTTTATAAATAATACTAGGGGTATTCACTTTTGTGCGGTTCACTTGACTTTTGAAGTTCAAAACCTACAACCCTAAACTATGGTAAAAATGTAAAAATAACTGTTCATCTGCAAATCTACAATGTCAATATTATTATTTAAAAGATAACTTCGTTAATATTTAAATTAAATTGGGTACTATCTGAAATTCACATAAAATCAGATATACGGTTATAGAACAATGTAGGCAGTAGGTAACTGATATTATAAAATGTTTAGGTTATGATTATTGTTCTTTAAAAATGACATAAAATTTGTTATGTATGAAAAGATATTAAAAACCTTGTAATGGTTAAATAATATTATTACATATTATAAGTAAAATACACGGAACCATATAAATAATATTGTATATGGGTAGTATATAGAGTATAGACAATTATTAATAAGTATAGATATAATATATAAGTTATATAACATTTATATTAAAAGTAAAATTGTTTTTGTATTTTTTCGAAAGTACAGTAGGTAACACACTATGTGGCAATGTAAAAATCATCTATAAACTATAATAATTAACGCAAAAATAATATATATATATATATATATTAAATTCCAACCGTCAAAAGTCTTCACAAATGTAATAATATCATAAAATATGTATATGTAAATAAAACAATTCAATAGCAACAATACGCAACTAAAATTAATTTATTCAACAATATGATATAATACAACATATAAAATACTATTATATTCTATTCCAGAACTGACGTGGAAGTCACTTGATTACCAATTCTTAATGTCGTTATTTATTTTTCGATCGTCGTCGTCAACGATTGAACAATATATGGGTCACAATGACGTATGATGCAGCATAATATCGGAGGGCGAAGAAACGTAGGCACACCACAGAGGAGAGCCAGTCAATCAATCTCTAACGCCCTCGCATAACACTTATTGGTTAGGATGCAAGTAACAGTTACGCACGCTGCGAAATAATATTATCATGTTAATATAATACCTACATTTTCCCGGAGCGATCAAATGTATTGTTGACTCGTTGAGCTGCAGTGGACTTGCCGCGCCGACATAGACATTTCAATCATTCGCTTCTAAGCAAATACATGTAAGTACCTAATCTAATTTGTAGACAGTTACGTATATTATGCAAGGGAATTATTTTCATTATTGGCCAGTTAAATTTTTTTGAGGGGTGGGGATTATAATTATTATATGTATTATGTACATTCATTATGTCTGTACATTTTAATTGAACCTGAAAATTCACTATGGACCTCCGCATCCCCTTATAAACTCCACTGCCCGTTCGATTCGTATTGATCGATTAACGATAAAAATTAAATTTTAATTTGACAAGTACAAATGCACTGTATTTAATTTTCTAAAGTATAATATTACGAGTTTAGTCATAAGTCATGATACATATCATACAAGAGATCATTTTTATTAAGAATATTTGATTATAGACGAATCGTTAAAGGCGTCTATGTAGTAATATTATTATTATTATAGAATAATATTTATTGTCTTCTGCAAACTATTACTTAGTCAGTATCAATTTGTATTAAGTAATAAGTAGTTGTTATTATTATCTAAATTAGTGTACGTTGAGGGTAGATATCTAAAACATGTATAATGTATTATGTACCTATATAGAACTATAATATATTTTTTAAATAATAAATATATATATAAAGTTCCTCACTTACTCTTCAATTTTATTATGATTTAAAATCTTTAAAGAAAAACCTATATATTTTTCAGCTAAAGATAGCATAGTAGTAGAATTTAAATATTATTTATATATCACTTAATGTATCTGTTCACTCTGAAATCCTTACACAAGTATATCTACTGTATAATTATTATACTGTAATACTGTAACTGTATGTGGGTATAATAGTTTCCAACACATTAGTTATACTAAAATTTTTATATTTACATTTTACACAATAAAATCTATTCAGTTATTAAAATCATCATAATATTTTGTATCAGTCACAGTTATATAGGTAGTTAAAAGTTGAATATTTCGAAATTCCAATAAGTATAAATATTTGTAAATCCGAAATCGTTCGTCTTTTATGAATAACGTGTATGTTTACGTAAATAATAACTACTTATTATAGGTTAATAAATTTAAATTATAGTATTAATTATTTCTTATAACTCATGAGCTATGTCAACGTTGGTGCTTGACATAGATAGTTTATTGACAATTTGTCAACAATGATTATAATATAATTACCCAAGTATTTATACAGCTTAGATGAGTAATAAAATATATTCATTGTTATAATTGTTTATATTTTTAAAACATAAAAAAAATACGTTTGCTGTAATTTCTCCAAGTACAGCTTTTATTTCTTAATCAAATATAATAATGAAAGAATTAAAATTGAATTTATTGTTAAAAGTCGATAACCGGACTACGGATATTTATTTTATGTCAAAATGAAAAATATATCTTTTGTTGCATGTTAGGGTGTAGAGTACATGAAGCAGTTAAGCACTTTTATAATTACTTGATATTATAAATTATAGACATTCAAATAATGACAGTAATATGCGTCTTGACCGATAAAGTATAACGTGTTTGACGTACTGCGGTTGTTTCAATTTACATATTTTACAAGGTGTCTCTGACTCCGTGTCATCAACATAATATTATCTATAGATAAAATACCCGTTTCGAAAACTTTGTTACGACTTCATGGTAAACTAGATAACAATAAAAAAACAAAAAATTACAGTTGACAATTTATTTGTATTTGATAAAGTTATCCGGATTTGTACGGTAATTTATTTTTCACCAGTAAACGAGATAAAACTTGTCTATATTTTATTTTTTTGTAGGTGGCTATAGCTATATTATCTAACTCAAAAATATATCACACATACCTAGTATGATTGATTTCAAACGCAAATTTTAAACTATCATCACATACTATTTTAGTAGTTTTTTTTTAATCAATCAAATGTTTTGTTAAGTACATAATAATGGAAGCGGTTCAAAATAACTTGAAGGACTTCTAAGTGTTTCCCCATTTTGAATACCCAGTGCATCTAGCGATACGATAGATAAAGCACGTTTATTAAGTATATCTTCTTGTAAATCATGTATAACACATGTTTTATGAATTAATACGTGACTGATTTAATTTACGATTAAATTTTAGACCATTTGTATTTATTTTAGATTATGAATGAGAGGAAATAATATTATAATATACAGCTTTATTCACTGAAGAGTTTTTTTTTTTTACAAAAAATATGTTTACAAGGATATAAATACCTAGGTACTTTATATGAAAATTTTCACGGAAATATAAACTTAGAATATTTAAATTTTTAAATAACAAAACTAGTGGTAACCTAGGTTTGGAAAATTACTACATTTAATATTATAATTTGATATAATAATTTTATTATTCTCGTATAATATCCTTATTACAGCGTGATAACGGTAGAGATTTGAATTGTATTATAAATATTTTAAATTTTTTTCACGGACCTATACGACATATACGGCATTCATATTTATTTATTTTTATCGATTAATATATTTCTCTAAGAAATTAAAAATATTGTAATAACAATACCTTTTCATTTCGATTTGTTCGTACATTTATTATACATTAAACACAATAGTACCAATAATCAACACATTTGACATTCATATAAAATAAACTCAAGTAATATCCGTTTTGTTTTATAGTTTGACGCATGTTTTTCTTATTGTTAGTTGTTACATTAAAATTATATGTTGCTTGAATAATTAATTGGTACAATTTACATCATAAAACATCAACGTACCTATATTATTATTATATTTTCTAAATAAAATCAATATATTTAATTAATTATAAAAATTGTATCTATAACTAAGTCAACTAGTTAATTAATTTTGTTTCTTTATTATGTACATCGATATTTCACGTATTGTGTCGGTATTTTGATGTGATATTTATAGAACCGATTTTATTTTTATCTGTATCATATATAATGATAATTTGAACAACCGTACAGCTTAAATTGCAAGCAGACTACACTAAGTTAGATTTTACATTAATGAAATATCGCTATTATATATGTATACATATTATATGCGTGACGTGTGTGTGCGTGTATCTTCAAGTATCAATGCACGTAATCTCTTTGACACACAGACATTTAAGACTCTTTTACGTCATCACTTTAGTATGAGATGCAATTAAAAAAAAAATAATAATAATAAAATAAAAGATTCTGGCGTGAACGAACGATAAAAAGTGTAATGGTCGGAGGTGGAGGAGAGATTTTTGCGAAGGTAGCAACTTTTGTCCATAAGCACACTTGAAGCTGACTCGTGCTCTCGAAAAGTTACCAATAGTTTGCTAGCTTAGTAGTCGTCGAGCCATATTACGCATTATTAATTTAATGTGAGGCTTGATATTTTTTTTTCTCATGACCGATTTCTATAATATTCTTATAAATAAATACAAGTGATTTTATTTGTAAAAAAATAAACTATATTTTTAGTTTCTTAAAAAATAATGAAGTCACCCTACCTCTGTGAATAGTTATTAACTTTGTATTTTAGGTTTGGTTTGAAGAACTAATTTAATTTTGAAATCATATTTTTATATTCAATAAATTGAATAAAACATAATACAGTATAATATTATATATATTATTATATAGTGCAGTGTTTCTCAATTTTTTTTTTCATTTCGTCTCTTTTAGATTTACAAAAAATTCACAGACTCTTAACAATCTAAAACGAAATGTTTATTTTATTGCAAACTGGACATATTTATAAGTAATGTCATGTTGTAAATATTTTTATTATTATATTATTACACAATTTTACTTAAAATTAGTTATATGACTAATTACTAATATATAAACATATATATTTTTTAAAGTTAATATTTATTTTCTATGTGGTATACAATTATAATATTATGTTCTGCAGTATGTATTATGTTATTACGTTCTTATACAAAAATAATAATTGATTTCTTACCTACAAAATTATTTTTGTCTAAAATTCCTTAAATATATATATAATATATTATATTTCGTTGAATGAATAATTAAATAGTTTACATTACTTGTGCCGGATTGCATGAACAATCATTAAACATATTATAATGAATCAATAGTGTGCTAAAATAATGGTACCTTAAGGTTTAAATATGATTTAATGGTCTTCATTGATTGGTCTACTTAATTAACTAATTTTGCATACAACTCGGCATTATAAAATTAAATATTTTTATAACAATGAAAGTTAACTAAATATACTATATATATTAATATATGTACATTGTACATACTCGTTCATACCGTAGCTATAAGTAGGTATCTACTGTAGATGTATAAAAAAATTTATTTTTTTTACGCACCCTGTGCTCACGTCTATGTAATACTGCACTAATATATAACACGACTTCTGCAGTAGTGAAATGTGAAAGTCACTTGGGTACATATTATAGGGTTGTATATATTAATGTACTATATATATATATATATATATATATACTATATACTATATATATTATGTAGTATGTTTTTATGTTGAACAGTGTGAAACCCCTAGACAAATTATTGCCACATATTTCTGTATTGTATAGTGTACGAGTTACGTCCAAATGCGTCCATTAAAAAAAAATATTTCATTAAAGATTGACTTATTTAAACAATTCATCTTCAACAGTTGTTTACATAATTTACACTTATTTTATCTGTATTTATTACTATATGTATATACTAGTGGTATACTATTAGTATTTGTAGATTCATAGCACTTTTTGATAGATAAATTTTAAAAGTTCAAGGAAAATTATTCCCCAAAAAGCCATTTTTCGTATACCTAACATTTAATTAAATAATTTTTAAATATTTATTTTACATAAATTTAAATTGTTACAAAAAAAAAAAAACTATTTTTATTGTTATAATTTCTTAAGTTTTTTACTCTTTTGGATTATTACAAATATTTTTACCTTCATATTTTGAAGCACAATATTATTTAGAGTATTGTGATCTATACAATTTAAATTTTAGATAAGTAGGTAGTTTATTAGTTACTTATAAGTTTTTAAAGTTGTGTTAAGCGAAGTCGAATAGTACCTGCTCATCTAAGCGTTGAATACTATGATAACTCATAAATAAAGACATGATTTTTATGCAGCTTAGGAATACTTAAAAGACTTGAAATTAAAATTCTGAAATGTGTAAAATCGTGTTAAAACAAATTTTTGTTGAGAATACAAAAATTTGGTATTTTGCTTTCAGTTCGATATTTTTCAATCCAGCACTTTATTTTAGAACAATGACTACCTACTATCAACTTTTGGCATTTTAAATCAAATAATATCAATTATAAAAATGTTGTATAAAACACAAGTTGACTACGGTTGCTACTTGCTGCAGATAGACTATAGTACTGTATATATTGTGTATAATATATTATAATCGACAGGCGACAATTGTAGCAGTATCGCTATTACCTTAATTACGTCGTATTATATTATTAAATATAAAAGTCCAATTTATACTTCATATAATGATATAATAATATAGCAATTATTGTGCGAATAATGGTGGTATGCGTAACACCGGCGTAAAACTTATATTTATTGTCTGACAAAATGGTTAACTCCGTGAGAGTAGCAGAGTGAGGGAGTGGACTGTAAGAATTACAGTTTCAAATTGGAAAATAGATGTGGAAAGTGGAATGATACCAGCAAAGAGTCCTTTTATTTCTTCTCCACTGTTTATAAGTATATCAGAATACAGATTGTAACACTAAGCTGTTAGGCATGATGTTCATAAATAAAAAGTTGGGCCATCATTCTCAAAGTCATAGAAACAATATGTAAAGGATACCTCAAAATGATGATACTTGTATTTCCATACTTCCAAATCTGAATCTTTATTATTTACTTTTTTATTTTTGTCAATGTGGATATAATCAAACATTAGTGATGAATGATGATAGAAAGTGTTCAGTAAAAATTCCCTCGATGTTTGGACCTAATCCAATAGAGGTATACATTCTTTGAATCCATCTACTGAATAAATGTATTTAGCATAAATTGTTTTAAATTTTTAATGATTTGAACACATGCAAGTTGAAGTTTAATAATATTCAATAAAGGCATATATATACGTCACCATTATAGACAAAACTGCTGACATCATTCGAACTTGCAGTATAGTAAAATCTGAGTGTTGAACATATAACCTATGTATATAATTTGGATAAAAATCATCTATTATCAAATTAACATAGCCTTATAGTATACAAAAACGTTAACAGCAAAGTCTTATATAATATTAGTATGACTAACTAAAACATATTATAGTTACCATAGTGATAAATTCATCACAAATTTATAAATTTGTTATTTAGTATTTACAATAAATGATGATATTAGGTATAGAAAAATTATTTTTGTTAAGATACCTACCCTATAGTATTAACTATAAACTATAATTTCTAGCAATAAACACTGTAATATGAATAATCATGTTATATTATAAATCAAACATAAATCGAGCACAAAGTACAAAAAGTAAAGAAAAATGACGACACTAATAAATTGATAATATTTAAATGCTGCAACAATAATACATTTTAACCATCATACGAAAGTAATGGACATTATTTTAAGTCTTAAGTATAAAACTTTAAAAAAAAAATTACACTATAAAAACGGCAATACAGCATAATATAATATAAAAAAATAAACCCAACCGCATACTAAGTTTTTCGCAATTTTATTGAAAACTGCTGAGAGCTTACAATATTCGGACTAACTCGAAGTACCATAAGTTTTTAATTTTTAATCGATAGATTGGCTTATACACAACACTTAATTAAGTGTTTTCAAAAACAGAACGCAAACCACACGTCATTGAAAATCTTTGACCCGACCTGAACTTATCTGGTATTTTCTCCCACAATTACCTATATTCTTTTTATTTTTCATGAAAATATTATTATTATTATTTTTAATTAAATTAAATTATACTTTTGGGATTAACTAATAGTTATGTGGAATGTATTAAAATATTATTTTTATTTACTTTTTTTGTTAAAATGTGACTATTATTTGCAGTGTAAAGAACTTGAATAGGTACTCTTAACTTATCTATACTTTCTAGTATATACTTATAACTATATATTATCTGATTCTTACACTAAAAAAGATATAACCATATAACTCATTTTACTGTAATACAAACTATACCTACGTAAACGTACTTATATATAATGGACTAATATGGTTATTGCGTCTACTTGTAGTTTTAAGGGAATTTTTCTATGAAAAGGCGCATTTTCTAACAAATTAGACTTATTCTCTTGTTTTTGCAGCAATTTTTTCAAGGTAGATTATTGGATTATATATGTAAAAAAATATATTACAACAAGGTTATTTATTTATATTTATTGTTAATTATAAGGATCGTATTCTAACATAATATTTGAAATTCAACTATATATCGTTTCAGTTACACAACGTTTTTTAGTGCATATACTAATTAGAGTATGTACTATACAGATATCAATAGTTTTAAAACAAATAACATAGAATGAGGTTTATATTTTAGTCAATTGTATATCATTAGCTTACTTATTAAGAGTCACTAAGTCTATTTAGAGTCGATGTTGATAGTGAAATTAGTAATGTATTAGTTAATATTATAGTTAATATTTTGCACTTACTATAACCACTATGTTACTCGACCATAATTAAAAAAATATATTTATATATCTCTAATATGTTTAAACATAATACATGTATATTAGAGTTTGAGGGATGAAGCACCAGAATTTGGTTTATTTTAAGTAATATGTGATGTATAAATGTTAAAGATACAAGAATTATCAAATATTTAAAATATACGTCATATTTCTATAGAAAAATTAATATTATTGGTATATAAATCCGAAAATTGAAAATGTTAATTTAAAAAAAGCGGGCAAGTGGGTACCGCTCTGCTGTACATTAGGTCCCGTGTTGATCACTACCTATATATTGTAGGACGGTTAAATTTGAATCCAATGATAATTATCATTGTATACGAAAAACGATTCTGAACGAAGATGATTTGTCAGCTTAGGATATAATTTTCAGTGGTTGGTAAAAAAGGTGGTTTATGTTTTAATGGCCTGAATACATCAAAATTTAAGTTTTTTTTATAATTATTATTAGCTAAACTTATGGAAAATCTTGTATTAAATTTTCAACTCTTAGCTACTTATACAAAAATTTGTATAAATTATACCTACAAAATAATTTGCAAATATTCATGGTTTTGATGAATTTTCGTCAATATTTGAGCTTCAAATGCTAATAAAAAAAAATTGTGCTTGTGTATTCTTATAATTTTTTAATCACTATAAGAAGAACTTATGAGGAACTTTGTATTAAATTTTCAAGTATTTTGATAGGGCCAAAAAAATTTTATCGACACTTCAAA
>VUJU01004746.1:2991-17029 GCA_009835225.1 Aphis craccivora
AAAATGTATTGGAACTGCTCTTTTTTTTAATTTAAATTTCTTCAAACAAATCTAGGAATTATATCATATTAAACAATTGTAACAAACTAGTAAATTTTTACTTTTATTTTATTTTATACATCACTAAATATAAAATATTCTTATAATATTATAAAATTTGTATTATTATATTATAAACCTACTGTGTACCTACTTATTCTGTCCTTCGCCTGACTCCCAACTACTTATGATGTCTGAATTTTTAAAATGTGATGCACATACTCTAAAACTTTTTTTTTTAATTTAATACCTAAGGCATTTTCCCATAGTTCTTTAATCATTTAGTATGATTACTCAGTACTAATAATCAACAAAGTCAATTATACTTTTTTTGAAAACAAATACCTATACAATATACATATTTTAAATAGAAATTGACATGTCTGCAACTTTAATATTACCGATTAATGTATGTATCTGTATTTATACACACACGCATCATGTAAAGTGATTTAAAATTATTTGAAAGAACAGTTTTTCTGTTTTGTTGAGTACTAAAAAAATATAACTACAAGTTATACATTGTTTAATTTGTAAGTATTAAGATATTTTATTATAAATTTATATTACAAAGGATATATTAAAGTTATTTTTTCAGTTTTCTTGTTTTATCCTATAGATGGAGTCATATTTTGTATTAATGTAATATTTTCTCCTTTCAATAATATGCGGCCAACAGGTTTACGTGAGTCAACTTTAGTGTTAACTTCACAAGCTTCATCCAAGACTAGATTCATGTATTCATCAAAACCCACGATATGTCCTTCAATCCTTAAATGAATTTTCTCCTGAAGCCATACCTATAATTGAAATACGCAAATAAATTTGTTAATATCATTGAATAAAAAAAATGTTTGGTTGGGAGCAGATACAAAAATACTTGTTGATGTTATTTAAACTTAGTAGGTACAAGGATATATAAATTACTAAACATAGAATGTAAACTAAATGTATACTAAAAATTAACATTTTTTTTTAGTGATACAAAATTCATTTTATCACCAAAAAAAACAATCATTAATGTTTTAAATGTTATAGAATGAAGAAAGTGGTAATATTATATATTTGAATGTAGTTACATTTATTATTAAATAATAATAAATTAAATGTTGACAATTATATTTGGGTCTTATTGACATAGAAGTTAAGAAATTGGACTTAGACAATGTTGTTCAAACTTACATATATACAAATATAGTACATACTATACTCTGTCCAGCGAGAGAACACGCCGTAGACCAACCAAAATCTTTTTTTTCTGTGCATCCCCGAACGTCACTCTGTCATAACGAAATCGGTTTTGATAGCATGAAGGTGCAGGGGGATGCGCAGAATCAGCACATTCTCTCGCTGGATAGACCATAGAATGATTTTAAAAATACATTATGGTTAGCCAGCTGTTTCTGTATGTGGTATATAGTTATAATATATCTCAACAATGTCTTTATTGACAAATGACATTAATAACATTTAATAAATTCTATACTTGGAAGTATTTAATAGGTAATTGTGTCAATTGGAATTAAGTGTACTTTAATAAAAATAACTTGATTATGTTTTGTTTACACTTTATCAGAACATTTACTAGGACAACAAAAACCAGCTATAAACTTGTTTCATTGTGCCAGGACGAATGATATTTTTTCATAAGAGAAATCTATTTGTCATCTACGCTCATTAATAAACCACTTTAATGTTAATTCACATTTGAATAAACTTACTTGTACTTTAGCACGATTTTGCAAGTGTCGGAAGATAAGGTTAATGGGCTGTACCATAACCTTCTGTACTTTCTGAGGAACTTTATACATTTTAATTTTTTAAATAACTCGTTTTTTAAAAAAAGTAATTTGTACTTTATAATTACTCAACCGTAACTGTATTATTTGATATTGTTTAACTTATACAGTTATACACTTATACCGTATTAGCGATTAGTGTAAATAAATGGTACGGCACTACGGCATAGAATTATGATAACTTATTTTTGGGGTTAGCATTTAAATTGTTGTTACCAGTAGTTTCATTGTTATACCAAGACCAAATAAACTAATTTTTTCGTTTATTCCAGGTGATTAGATCGGGTTGTTATCTGCGGGCAAGAAGTGACACAAATTATTTGGCTTAAACCATAGATTAATATATTAAACTGCTTAAGAATTAAAGCTTAAGACTTAAAGGTCTCCACGGCCCACACACTGCAGCGGTGGCGGTAAAATTCTATTGTCTCGGCGTTGGCACTAGTAAAATTGTGTCCGCCATGTCCGAACTCATTTTAATTTTTAACGCTACCGCCACCGCTGCACTGTGTGGACTGCACCCTACTCCGTGTGGGCACCTTTAAACTAGATGACACAAAGACAAATTGATGTACATTGTACATACCATAACTAAATTATTTAGTAATTATTAAAAATTTCATAACTATAATCATGGCTTTAATATAAGATATAGGTATTTGGCAAATGGCATTTGCGAATTGGTATTATTTATGCTTTGATAGTATGAACCATGGACTAAGATATTTTAGTCCGTGCTCTGAACATTGTCATATAATGCATAGGCAAGGCCGTATTGCCCATATCTAGGGGGGACCGAGTGTAGTATTCAATGAAACCAATGTATAACCTTTAGGTACTCTTACTAGTATACAATCTAAGGTAAAAGTGTAAAACCATAGAGTACTCATTTGGTAAAACCACAGAACAAAACTAAAACCCACGGCCTAAGATAAATCGTTATTCTACCAGTATTTCGACTTCGGGTAAGGTAGAAAGAATCTTATAACCTACCAACTAATTATTTTTTAATCTTAGAAATAAATATTAAAATTTTTATGAATTTTCAACTACAAAATTACTTGCAGATTTTTGCGATTTTGATTTATTTAATAAAAATTTGAACTCGTAAACGATTATTAAAAAAAATTGCAACCAACGATTTTTGATTTTTTGTTTTTTAACTTCATACAACAAAAAACCTTGTACAAGATCTTTTGATCACTCAACATTGTTTTATTGACATTTAAAAAAAATTCTAAAATTTCAGTCCTTTGAATATCTAAAAAAAGCTTAAGTATTTAACAAAAAATGTATCTGTATATAGAATATAGATAATACTTATAACAACATTTGGAATTTCAAGTCTTAACTGCAAATAGTTTTTGAGTTACAATTATATAAACAAATGGATTTTTTGAAATTAAAGATCATCAATTTGTGACCTGATACCAATTGATTATTGAAGCATCATTTCGACAAGTTACAAAGACACAAAAACAAAAATACACAGAACAAAGATCATTGAAAATCAATACATTCATCACTCTGTTCAGAATCTAACTCTATATAGAATTCATTATCAGGAACAGAAACCATATTAATAAAAGTGACTAAGTGAAAGTAGGGCTCAGTTGACCATTAAAACGAATATAATATAAAAAATATAATACATTAAATTTTTTTTAATAATACAAAAATAATCTTTTTTGAAATAAAATCTAATACTTAAGTATCTAAGTGTTATAAGATTAAATCATTACAAAGTAAATTAAATATTGTATTTTTAAACTAACTTACTCATGTGGCAGTGAGTGTTATAATATTCAATTTTAAAATAATTTCATAAATTAGTATTATATTTTTATTTTAACAGATAATAAAAAGTTTTTCAAAAAGGTTCATAGAAAGATAAGTAAAAATAAATATAAATTGTGATGTAGAATAATTAAAAAGTTATTACAAAATTAATTACTATTGTTTTTTTTTTGTATGTACTGGAAATAAGCATTTTATAAATTAATCAGATTATTTTGAAATAATTAAAAAAAATAATAATAATAAAGCACGAAAAAAAAAAATAAAATAAAAATCATACTTGCATATTATTCAATGAATAAAGAACTTTGTAGGAATGTATAAAATACTCTACAGTAGTGGGATTAATATTTATTAGTGTTAGGAAACATTAATTTATTATTTAATTAGATGATTAGTATACAAGTTTAATATAACAGAATAGGCTAATCTGAATCTAGACCATCTGAATCATTTCCTACATTACTTCTTATTGTTTTATTTTTCTCTAATAAAGTTGTTCGGTTGTTCTTGACTACATCTGGTGGATTAAGTAAGTCTCCCTTGTAATCAATAACTTGTGAACGTGCTAAACGCCATTCCAACATCTCAGTAGAGAAATCATCACAATTTCCCAGTTCGGTAAATCCAACAATAAAGTCTTTAGATATACTATCAACTATTGATACAATAGTCGGTATGACTCGAATTTTCATGCGTTCTGTCAGAAAAGGAAAACGTGTAACATTCAGTTTAACAAAACGTGTTTCTAAATGTTGTGCACATAATATTTTCAAATGATGATCAACTATTTTGCAACGAGTTGATCCGTCTTTATAAAAATGTAACACCATGTTTGGACTCAGTTTTGATTTTTCAAAGAAACTTTTCTCATCACTTAGTTCTTCATATTCTCCATGTCCCTGAGAAACACATTTTATAATTATTTATAATACATAATATATAATTTTATAATTTATACTTTAGCCATCCACTCTTCCTTCTGTTTGATCATTTTTTTCATTTGTTGCAAGCGGTGTTCCCGTATATTTTCAATACTATCTAAATCTAACTCATCAAGCTTCTGTATTTCTTGATCAAGCTTTTGCTCAATTGTTTCTGCAACTTTCAATAGTTGTTTTTCTAAGACGTTCTCCATTTTAAAAGATCTTAAAAAACAGAAAATCACATTATTATTAAAACATCTGTCATAGTGTTGTTAATGTTTCAATAACACTACTTTATTCATTATTTAGTTGAAAACGGTATAAAGCCAATAATTAAATTAACAAAAATAACCAATATTTTACTTACAATATTTTTACAAATGTTAAACTTCTAAATTAAATAATTAACAATTTTGTATTTACAGGAAATAATGTTTATTTGTAATTGGACATTCACGACCACTATCTTAAAACTGCAATTTAGAAAATAGGAGTTTAGGACCCACTCGTAATATAATTGGTCCGTATTCTATTCTGTGGTTTGATTGTATGAATTGAATATTGATAATGATTTAAGCATAAAAATGTGTGCTTTATATAGTCACCAGCAAACTATGGTCATAGTATTTTATGCTTTGGTCACACACTCACACTCATGGTCTACCTACACATCAAGAAAATAGTATATTAAAAAGATCTTGGAATGAATAACGATTAACAGACTTCATGGCAAAAAGCAAAATTTTGTATACATTTACTTTAGATAATAAAGATTCTTTATTATCTATGGACTATGACATTTACCGTTAATAATTTATTGTTAAATTTAATATTATCAAATTGTCTTTAGAAGTTTGGAATTTAGATTTTCTAAAGAATATTATGTCAAATGAAAAATTTTAAATTTTGAATTTAACTTTCTATTAATTCCATTAGAAGTAAAAAAAATTAAAGTTCGTTAACACTAAACTGTGAGTTTATTTCAAATCAAATAAATTTTTAAGTACCTATTACAATTTATAGTTTATTTTTGTGATCCTAGTTGTTTTAAAATAATTCTTGATAGTATGGCTTTTAAAATGAAAAAATTCGAAAAAATGATCCGTGGAAATCCTGTTCCTGAACAAAAATCTTACGAGAAACAAGAAACTATTAATGAGATACGACTTAACGAATTAGAAGCTCTTAAACAACACATATTTGTCAATTCATTAAGTCATATCAAGGATGATGATTTAAGAAAAAAGTGCTCAGATATATCTACTCATTATAGACTTTTCAAAGATGACGAGTCACATTATAAAATAAAGGAATTTTCAGATGATGAAAAAGATAAATTCGATAAATGCATCGAAGAATGTATACAAAAAGAGTGTGCTTTGATTATTAATGAAAAAGAATCTATCCCCGCAGGTATGCAGTTTAATAAATCCAATTGTATAATATATAAGCATATATATACCTATATATTATTGTTTGATTGTTTTTGTAGATTTGTTAAAATTAATTGAATCTGAACCAGTTATGCCAGATATTATTAAAAATAAATTAGATAATATGTTGACTCTTTTAAATAAGTATACAAACAATCAAAAAGAGATACAAAATTCTATATTTACATTATTAAATAGTAGTTATATCAATATTTTAGAAGCCCAACAATTATCAAAAAAAGTAGATGCTCTTAAAGCTAATACAAGGTAAGAAATAATCTTTGATTTGTAAATTTTCAATTTAATTAATTATTGTTATTAGTAAGTTACAGAGTGATATGATCAGTAAATTTTCTTGTTCGAAAGAATTATTTCATTCATTAGAAAAATACTACAATGTTAAAGAAAAAAAATATGAAGCAGATTTAGCCAAGTTTGAAGAATTACAGAAACTACAAGATAAATATAAGCTTGTAGATGGTCCACAGTTTAAAGATTTAGTTAAACGATTTAAACAAACCCAGGAAATCATTAAAATTAAAACAGAAATGTTAAATAGTTACTAAAAAAAAATTTATCATCCACAGTTGAAAGATAAACGTTTTAGAGCTATTATGAATTATAAATGTGATTTATACCTAATATACTATGAATTAGTTTTTGGAGGAATGTTGAACTTATTAATAAATATAAAAAAATAATATACTAAAGAATAGACCACTTTATCAATAATTGGAGTGAGGATAATAATTTATCTTTTAAACTTTTATCTAAGTTAATTTATTGTAAAAAGGTACCAATATAAGCATTACATTTGTATTCTTTATGTATCTTTAGCGTGTCAGTGTGTGCCACTAGAAATGTTTATTCAATACTGTGAAAATAAATAAAGGATAAATGATGATAAGTTAGTAAGTGTTAATAATTGAATATTATTTACTCAATACTATTTGTTTTTATTTATCGTATGGCAGCTCAATACTAATGAAAACTCATGGCTATTATATATTAAAAAGTAATAACAATAATAACATATTAATATAGACATGATATATATGAACATAACCATAATATGCAATTCAAATTTTTTCCCCGTACAATTATTATTTTCTTATTACTCTACTTATGCCATAATGGAGACAATGAAATATACTAGTAACTACTAAGAAGTCTAGTGTAATACCTATATAAATTATTATTAAAAGAGAATGTTGTACAAACATTTTTATCGGAACACATCAAAGAAGGTTAAATGAATACACTAATCGTTGGAATAAGTTGAATGGAAAACAATTGAATCATAGATTATTATAGAATAAGAATATAAAATGGACTGAACAAAAGGAATAATCGTCTGCCCTGTAGAGTGTAGACAGTAGTTTTAATTTTTTAAATTATATCTTATGAAATATGAATTATAATCTAAGGTTTAAATATAAATATATAATAGAGAAACATTAGAATCCGTGCGTTCCTTGATATTTATAATAACTCATCCATGACAAAGTAATTTATATGTGATAATTTATTTTGTCATGATCTTCTGTTGAAGTATACAAGATTATATTTTATATACATATGTTTACATAAATTTGTATTAGAAACATCAACGTCGTTTAAATACAGTGTTACCATGGATCAAATAACAATTGTATTCAATATGACGTGTGATTACTTACAGTGTTATCGTGTGGTTTTATTGTGATAACCGATAACTTAATCGCAAGGTGGATATATATATATATATATCCACCTTGCTTAATCGTAGTATTGATTAATGTTTACATTAATACATTTACTCGACACTAGCAAGTATCACTGGTATCACACTATCACTAACACAAAATAATAATCCTACATTTCTAACTTCTAAGATTCTTAAGTGTTAGGACCAGGGATTAAAGAAAGAAAATCATCTATTAATAAAAAATAGTATTATACAGTGATTAATTGCTATTCATCCATATATTCACTAACTATGGCAGATTTAGAAAGTAAATTGCTGGGTGAAAAACTTCATTACTATTGTAGTAGCAGTGATGAAGATGAGCCAATGCTTGACAGGGATTCTCCCAAACAATCAAAGTCAGACTGGGACGGAACATCGTCCAACACTGGGCCAAAAGGAGTACTTAATGATTGGGAACAGTACAAAAGACAGCAATCTACTCAGAGATTACAGAGAGAAAAAGATGTATTAAAGCAGATAAATGATATGGCTCTAACATGTAAATCAGAAGTTGAAGAAATGGATGATCAATTTCTAGCTGAATACAGAAAAAAACGCATGAAAGAAATGATGGCGAAGACTCAAGAAGCACCAGAATTTGGTAAAGTCTTTGATTTATTAACCGGGGATGACTTTTTGGTTGCAGTTGAGAATGAAAATCCATATGTAACTGTGATTGTGCATGTTTATGAACACAATGTACCAACATGTTCAATCATGAATTCATGTTTGAAAGTTCTTTGTCATGAATTTCAAAAAACAAAATTTTGTAAACTAATTGGTTCAAGTGCGGGTATGAGTTTAAACTTTAAAATGTGTGGTGTTCCAGCTTTACTTGCATATAGAGCAGGACAGCTTGTTGGAAACTTTGTGCGGATTACAGATGAACTAGGTGATGACTTCTATGCGGGTGATGTAGAGAACTTCTTAATTGAACATGGTGTTCTTTCAGATAAATCATGTATACCTTCTATAATTACCAATGATAATGACAACGATGATGATATTTAAATTAATTTTAATGTGTACAAAAATATAATATACAACTTTAATGTAAGGAATTATTTCTTGATATGCTTAACATACTTATGCGAAGTTATCAAAGACTAAACGTTTTGGTTGTGTTCCTGCAACAAATCAAAATTTTTAATTGTATTATTATTTGTAAAAATTAAATATACTTTTAATTATTGGACAAATAATTTGAATAAATCATTTAGTATTTTAGTCAAAATTATAATTGCCTCCTTCTGTATAATCAGTAAATTTCCTTTTTTGTCCTTTTGCATCCTGATCTTCTTGATTACTTTCTCTGATACAGGATGGTATAGGTAGTTGACTGCCTAAAGAAGGTGGTGGTCGATTACTGAAAATGTAAATGAAAATTGAAAAGTTGCATAGGTTGATTGAACAGTTAAACATTTTGAAATTTATATTAACCTAAAGTATGGCATTTGTAATGCTTCAGAACATGTAGGTCTCATCAATGGGTTTACATTAAGCATGCCACCAATTACGTCTAATAATTCATTTGGAGCTGCAGTAAATATTTCTCTTAAAGGAATTGCTGGAAACTTTTTGAATACCACATAATCAGATAATTTTGCAACACCCTAAAAATAAATATTTAATTATTCTATAGTATAATTAATAGATGCAAATATGTGATAGAATATGTCAAGTTTAATACAGTAGAATCTCGTTAATAACCCAGTACATCCAGTAATCTGGCTAGCTAAATTTATATTTGTTATTTCCTATATTTATCTGGCAAATAACCATCAAATTACTATTATACTCTAACAAAAACAAATAGACGTTTTTTAAACATAAAAACGTCTCTTTGACTTGCATCAAAAGATTAATTAAACACAGTTTGTATGTATTGTTAAAATAAAATATGGTTATTCATTTTTTAATATGAGTAGAAATGTAAAATTCAATGAGTCAAAATGCGTTTTTATGTGAACCCCTATTAATACGGCAGGAGCATGGTTTGATATCTGTCAAATTACTGAGATTCTACTGTATACTAGAAAATAATTTAAGGTTATTACCGGCCAAGTCTCTTCATTTGGTGATCCTAGGGTAGTAAATATTTTGGTTAACTGATCTAAATCGGATTCACCAGGTAAAAATGGAACTCTGAGTAAAAGTTCTGCTACTATACAGCCAACTGCCCAAATATCAACAGCAGGTCCATATGCTCGGGCTCCAAATAACAGTTCTGGAGCTCTGTAAAATCTAGTAACTACTCTATGCGTGTGTAAACGATCCGGTGTTCCAAATCTTTTTGCTAAGCCAAAATCAGCAATTTTTAATATACCTTTTTTATTCACTAGTAAGTTGTTTGGTTTTAAGTCCTGTAATTAATTAGTATGGTAGTTTTAATTTTACATGTATTTCATACAGTAAATGCAATGCTTACTCTATGTAAAATCCAATTCATGTGTAAATATTCCAATCCTTTAAGTGTCATTATTGTATACGCTTTAATGTGGGATTGAGTGAATACTATTGATGAGTCTTTGATAATAACTTCAAGATCTGTGTCCATAAAATCATATACTAAAGATATATTTGACAAATGACCAAAAACATCTAAAAAAAACATTTAAACAAAAATACTAATACATAAAACATTCTTAGATTGGTTTACATATTTAATTATTCAATTGTATACCAAACAGAGCAATGATATTTTCATGATCAAGTTCAATAAGAAGCTTTATTTCTCTGAGAGCCGTACGATTAACACCATCCTTGGCATCTTCTACAGTACCAACTTTAATCTAAAGGAAAGAATAGTTATTTAAAATAGATTGTTCAACTATGAATATTACCTTTTTGACGGCTACAATGTTGTTGGTGACTAAATCTTTAGCCTTATACACCGTGGCAAACTAAATTATATAAATAAAATAAAATTATATTATCATATTTATTTTGATACTAAATAACTTTTGTTATAAAAAAATATAAATATTTTATTCATACTGTCAAAAATTAGTGTTAATATTTAAAGAAATACTATTAAATAATACCTGTCCTTCGCCCAAAAATTCAATGATTTCATATTTTTTTGATTTAGAATCCATTGTTACAAAAAATAATAAAAAAGTTACTTGTTTTTATAAGTTAGTAAAAAAAAATTGAATGGAACAATTTTTTCAAAAACGTTATCCAAAATGGTGACTTTAAACAATACAATATAACAATCATTCATTACATAGTCAAGCTACTGAAATACAAGTAAACTGAAATTATAGTTCCAGTACTGGTGTACTAAACATCTAAATTATGAGTACTGTATGATGAATAAGTAATTTAACCAATTTAAAAAATAGTTCTAACATTAGTTGTACATCATAGTGTATACTACAAAAAAAAAATGCAAATGATGGTGATTAACTACTGGTAACTGGCATAAGTAAATCACTAGTTCACAAGTCACAAGTAATGAAGTATAGGAACTAGAAGTTACTGATCGAACAATATATAATATAGAATAATAGATGTAATTAGAACTATTAGGAGTATCGAATATTTATAATTTGTATTAAGTAGAAACTCAACTAACTCAAGTACTCACTCGCCAAAACTCATTTAGTATTTAAAATAATGATAGCATATTTTACAATCTACTATCTACCACGTTCCTCGGTTATCATTTGCTAACTTTCGGAGTATAAACCTAACCTCAAATCTTATAATATGATAATAGCGATATTCTTAGATATAATCACAGATAAATACAAATACTATAATATATAATATATATAATTAGTATATATCTGTGCACGGTCTTAGAAGAGCGTGTATCTGTGTATAAAATAAATTATTATATTTATTTTATATATCTGTAGATATAATAATAATAATAAGAAGAAGAATGATATAAACTGTTGACTTCATGTCTTCATAATTCATGATCTTCGTAAATCATAACAACAGTTAAAATTATTCTAAAATTAGTTTTAATATGGAAAGACCATAGACCTATTAACAATTCATTGTTATTGTCTATTTGTCTATGGGAAAGACTCGATGCATTAGTAATTAAAATTTAATGTTAAATATTTTACAAAACATGTAGGTACCCATTGTATTGTTTTTAATTTATTTAAATTACAGGTATCCACTCCAACTACTATTACTACGCCTAGGTATCAAGCTATTATAGAAATAGATAGGTGTTTGAACGAACCATTATTACCCATAAAATTGGATCCATTAATTTGGTAGAAGGATCATAATATCCGAATTAATTTAAGTTAATGACGCTGAGATTATGTGTTCTATCAATCTATCATCTTCGGCTCTATGCGAAAGAATTTTTTTTAAAACTGGTTATACAATAATAGATCGATGAAATCGATTGTCTGTCCAAAATATAGAATAGTTATTATTTTTAAATAATAATCTTTAAGTTTATTTTAATAACTTTTTAGTGTAATAAGTATTATAACCGATAATTATTATTTGTTTAAATTGCAAGGATGCAAAATAATGTGGTAGGTATACAAATAATGAAATAAATATGTATTACCTACTTTTATTATAATATTATCTAAAGTTACCCATTTTTACTTAATAATGTTTGTAATAAAAATTATTAATCATTATTTAATTATATTATATGCCAAAAATATGACACTGCACGTTACAAAATTGTTCGGTCTATACAGTTTTTAAATCATTAGTATTTGTAATAAAAGTAATAAATAAATAAAAATTGCATTTTACTTAATCTTCATAATTTATTATTCTAGGTAGCTCTTTTAAGTTTTAAAGGTTTTGTTATTAACTACTGAATATATTAATGTCACTAAAGGTTTATTTTTTTAACTTAGCTTTTTATACACGGCCGGAGTTATAATAAAGTGTTTTTGGTGTGATTAAATTAAATACCTACGTATATGTAGTTTTAAATTATAATAGTTTCATACACTAATTTATACTACAGTCTATAATAATACAAGTAGGTACTCAGTAATTAGTACAGAGATAGACTGCGAATGAGTACAATAGTGGCCAGAAAACAGATTGTGCTAATTTCGGTTCAATATCAGTATTCGGCACTTGGTAGAGTTAGGCCTTGGGGCTTGGACCCATGGGTCATAGCTAAATATTTAGCCATGGTTAGGCCTGAACTCCTCTGGACCCTCTAAAGTTAGATCAGTAAGAAGATTTTCTAATGCACCAAGTACCGTTAATTAATTTAAAAAAATAATTCGTTTTTCTTCATTATTCTCATTAATGAATAATTCTAAAATGACGTTTACCGCTTCTAACGCAGTTGTAAGTTTGTAACCATTCGAAGGCATTTATTTAATAATTTTCGACAATGACGACAACGTACGATATCCATATTATTATCAAAAGTAAAAACTTACAAATTTCAATGATTATTATAATTTTTATTTGATGTTTATATTGATTATCAAATCATTAGCTTAATAGCTTCGTGTAAAATATTACTCTGCTAGTAGAGTAAAGTGAGATAAGAAAAATAGTAGGCTAGTGTACTAATGTACTATACGAAATACTCTACCAATGTAAATCCCGAATCCGACTTAAGTACTGATACTACAATAAAAAAAAGTACCGAAAGGAACGTGTTTACGAGTCATTTAGCTGTTATCATTGTAGAATCCTTTCTGTGAACCTGAAACGAGTGGAACGGCTGGAACGAAAGTAACGATTCCGGATTCACTAATAGTAATTAAAAATCCCATCACTAGTTTTAAATTATAAATTATGTTTTTGTTTATCCACTTACTAATGTACTTACTAACTTACTAAGTTCTTTTGTTGCATATTTTGTACTATCGTCTAACAAATTACAATACCATACTCATTAAAATTAATTATACACTTTGTTCGCGCCTCACGAAGTCGTATTCCTTCAGTAATATTAATTTCTCTATTAAATATATATGTGTATTATTCTGTACGGGGCCGTTGGCCAAAATACATCGCACAACAGCATGAGATTCGGAATACAGTCGGTCGACACTCTGTCTGGTCGATCGTCGCGAATAAACGCTGCAACGGGCACGTTTGACGTCGGGAGGCGTACAGATGAGCTACTAACTTTCCACCGACTGTAAGGGGCCGAATCTATGTATTGTGTCATAAACGTTCATTACCACCAATAACGGCATAAGGGCTCACGGTGAGCAAGGACGAAGCGTTCGGCAAGCCCGCGCCGGAGGAGCCCGGGTTTGCACGCTGGCTACGGTGCCATAATAAATAAACGGCCGGTCCCGTGTTCTGTGACGGAACCGGGAAGCGCCTTAGAGCTATAACGAA